>OY759274.1:17101781-17104281 GCA_963662155.1 Lamellibrachia columna
TATTACTTACAAATATATCTAGACACGTTGAGAAGAGGAGGATTGAGAACAATCATCGTCAAAGTCAACACTGAAGATAATTTGTTATATTCTTTTATTGTCATCAGGAAGAATGAGTACGCTCTCATATCCAATCTACACTGTTCTGTTACTAATGCTACTTTGAGCCATGTAGTTCTATTACTCACTTTACGTTTGTGTAATCTATTTCTATCAGTATCTTCATAACCATTCAATATTAAATATTCAATATTTAAAAACGAAAAATTTGTATTTGGTCAACGCTTAATCTCCTTGTATATAGTGTTGTCAAACCACAGTAATAGACTGTATTAAAGTATCTTAATAAAATCTACCCGAAATAACCCGTGGCGCCTCTAGTGCATAATATAACACTAAAAAATAGGTAACATCGCGTGAGATAGTCGACGGTGCGTGTGTGCGTGTGTGCGTGCGTGTGTGTGTGCGTGTGTGCGTGTGTGCGTGTGTGCGTGTGTGCGTGTGTGCGTGTGTGCGTGTGTGCGTGTGTGCGTGTGTGCGTGTGTGCGTGTGTGCGTGTGAGCGTGTGTGTGTGTGTGTGTGTGTGTGTGTGTGTGTGTGTGTGTGTGTGTGTGTGTGTGTGTGTGTGTGTGTGTGTGTGTGTGTGTGTGTGTGTGTGTGTGTGTGTGTGTGTGTGTGTGTGTGCGTGCGTGTGTGCGTGTATGCGTGAGTGTGTATTTATTACATTAAACTAATACATTTGTCGAACTATTGTTCAACAGCTATACATTTGACAAGATAATATCGAAGAGGCACAATTATCGAAGAATGAAGAATGTACAAACATAAGAAGATACACAAATTTACGCTAAAGAGTAACATTTAAAATTATGTGACACGCTTCACGAAAGTTGATTCAGTAACATGACATCTTCTAAACGTGGATCGAAGAAAGCAAAGCGGTGAAACAATCATCACACAGGTCGAACGTTGCTCTTCCAGCGCGTACAACGCTTAACCCACTCACACATCTACGCAACAGGAATTTACACTTGGGACACCATGTAACTAGTTCTTTATTTCGACAAAAACAAAACCTTAAACAATGCTTACGTGATTCTGCAAACACATTCGTCGATTATATATCCAACAAAGAAAAACGACGCATTATACAATATATAACATTATAACTACATGCACTATACAGCGTGAGTTCCAATGTCCGTGTAAATAGTCCAACTAACATGGTCTATGGTAGGAGACGTGCTGTGGATGTCAGACGAAACGTCTGCACAGACAGTCCTTGCTGTCGGCGTACTAGGTGGCAGGTGCTGACCCATATAGAGCGCGGAAAGGCCGTCACTCCGTGAACCTGTTATTTGTCCCGCGCGGCGACTACAAAGAAGCAGGACTGTGGACTTATGACTTTGGCTGAGGATAAGCCAAAGGCGAAGAAAGAGTGATTGCTGCTGTACGATCAACTATTGCTACTACAGCGCAGAATGGGGCTGACCAAGAAGAAATAACGTGTGCACGTTCAAAACGCACACATCCATTGCGGAAGTCGCACGAGTCGTGATCTTACTCTGGCTTCTTCACAATGTTGTTCTGATACAAGCCGTCGTCCTCCACGTTTGCCTGTCCCTGTCCCTGTTTCGAGATGTCGTAGTAGTACTCGTCCCCTGCAGCGCCACCTGTGAACAACTTTTCGATCTTGTTGACGACGTCTGCGAACGACGGCCGCGAGCAGGCGCTGCTGCTCCAGCACGGCTTCATGACCTGGTCGTACCTGTAAGTAAAACGACGCACACGGAACGTGATCAGGCCAATTGCTGGAAAGTCAGATAAACGAAATACAAATGAAGGGATAACATTTTAACTTGACTGTTCGTGCTCAGATATAATGCATTACCATTAATTTAAATGGGATATATGTGTGCATGCGAACGTACAACAGTTAGCAGCCCTGCAAACGTGTATACAAGTCTACTTATCACGTGCATAGTGACACGTATCCGACTTCCATAAATGTGTATATATATATATATATATATATATTATATATATATATATATATATATTATATATATATATATATATATATATATATATATATATATATATATATATATATATATATATATATATATATATACACACATAATGTGTTCTTTATGTGCCGTTAATTGTCAGATAAATATTGCAGGTTGCATTACCTATACTACACGAACATAAGTGTGGGCATGTTTCACTTACATCGTATCTTGGCAGTGCGTCGGGCGAGGCATGCGGTACCCGCTGTCGAGGACAGCCTTCAGTTGACTGCTACTTTTGTCGGAGTAGGGAACTTCACCTGCAACAACGGAACAACAAACTGTGGTCGAGGTGTTCTTGTATACGATGATGATGTTCGTGTTGTTGATGTCATTGGTAATGTTGTTGTTGCTGTCGCTGTTAACGTTGTTGTTATTGCTGTATGAGCTGCTGCTGCTGCTGTTCGAGCTGCTGTAGTTGTTGCTGC
>OY759274.1:17109281-17136781 GCA_963662155.1 Lamellibrachia columna
GATGACAAACATTATCATAATGATATGTATTATGACCGTAATAATGACCGGAATGATGGTGTCGACAAGGACTTCACCAACGACGTAAAGACAACACGTATGACGACATGAAACTACAAATTGCAACAAGACGAAAGGCAATGTATATGTAATGTAAATGTCTCACATTTAAGCCCTGCAACTAAACAACATGGCCGCGAAGAACATGACAGACAGACACTGGCTAATCACAGTTTGTGCTGCTGGACATGCCATTTGTTACTTTCTAATTAAATATGTTTGGCAGGTAAAACATATATAGCAATTGCACTTATAAGTGTTCCCTTTTCTATATGTTTAGTGTAGATGTGTATGTTCTAAAGTGTTTTAACTGATGCATTATGCGCAGTAAAATAATGTGTGACGATACACGCTTTACGTTTTGCACTTAAGTATTGCGCGGTGATCCGTACTAGCAAGAAATATTGTTTTGTGTAATGTCTTATTAGTAAAAAATAAAACGGACGCATTAATATAGGCTGGATGTGAAGCTCACCAAGTTGTTCTTCATTTGGACGGTGGTGGCGCCGGTTTGTGGTCCGTCGACGCTCCTGGCTCCGCCAAGAAACACACTTTGTCTCATGGTCTGTCTGAAGTCGTGGAGGTTGCGCGGCATGTACGGCTGGTTCTGGCGGCGTCTCGTTATAATGAACACGAAGAGCACGACGATCACCACCACCAGGATCAACATCACTGCAAGCATCGACACCTCGTTATAATGAACAGGACGAGCAAGGCGATCACCACCACCAGGATCAACATCACTGCAAAGATCGACCCCTCGAATTCACATTTGAGGCAAATTGTGATATTCCAACTGAAAACTTGACAATCTCTTTCGTGGACTGTTACGGCCATGTTGACATGTTATCTGCTACGCCCTTGCCAACTGTTATATATATATATATATATATATATATATATATATATATATATATATATATATATATATATATATATATATATATATATATATACGTATAGCCAACCCTTATTAGATATCTGTCAATTTTATGTTAAACATATTTACACTATCATTAAAACAATCATTTGACAGTGTGTTCCATTCATTTATTAGTAATTCATTTATGAGTACTTTATCATGTCCAACATACACTGTTCCTTAACGAATGCTGCTTCGTGTCATCTGGTTCTACTGTATTCTTTAAGCTTGAAGAGCACATTCCTATATATATATCTTCGTAACTAGTCACTATTTTAAACACTTCTATTTGGTCTCATATTAGTCTCCTGGTCTCTTGTGTCGACGATTCCAAAGCTTCAAATGTCTGTAAATCACTATTTGTTGCAGTGCTTAGAAGTGATCGGGCCAAACACGGTTTTGTTGCGAGAAGTTGCGTTGAGAGAAACTTACCGATCACTATTCCTACAATAGCGCCCATTGCTAGTCCACCGCTGCTCGCTGTAAAAATAAACTGTTGCAATTAGATGATGCAGACACTAATCACTACAGAAATTAATGCAGTGATGCGTGCAATCAATGCGAATACAAGTATTATGTATATACCTCAAACACTAATAAAAATTAATAGTACAAGTACAGAAATGCTCTTAGTCAAGCGTGAAGACAATGATCATGCATACAATATGTATATATATATATATATATATATATATATATATATATATATATATATATATATATATATATATATGTATATATATATATATGTATATATATATATATATATATGTATATATATATATATGTATATATATATATATATATATATATATATATGTATATATATATATATATATATATATATATATATGTATATATATATATATATATGTATATATATATATATATATATATATATATGTATATATATATATATATATACATATAATATGTATATATATATATAATACTGCGAAAGTGTAGTTATGCCATTCGACAAGGTTATGTGAAATATATCACACATTGTTGACTGGAAACCAACGTGTTCGATATAGCATGCACTTTGAAGCTTACTATATCTTTACGATAATGGTGATATCTCAAGTCTCAAGTCTCAAGTGGTTTACTCCAAACAGCCCAAACTTGGGCTAACGCAGGAGTTTGTGGTGGACTGTGCGCATGCGCTGTGGGTGGTACGTTCGATTAAAAGACTAGTATCATTAATGTTGCTGAAATGGTTTTTATCTGATAGTTTTATTTATTTTATGTATAGGATGTTTAACTAAAATTTTTAATAGGTTGGTTGTGTGTATGGATACTGTCGCTGCCTTGCCACATGCACACATAGACAGTCTCCATACCCACACCATGGATAGTTTATGCTGAGCACTGTGTTTTAAAGGCAGTTTAGGTGAGGAGGTGTGGTGAAAGGGAGTTCCATAATAGCTTCTTGAAATGATTTTGGGTTTTTTATGTTGGTAATTTTTGATGGAATCATATTCCATATGCGAATGGCTCTGGGATAAAATGAAAAGACCATTGCATTTATACGACACTTGGGGGCTATGTATTGTCCACGGGTTCGAGAGCGAGTTAGTAGGCCTGGAGGGGGGGTGATCTCAATAATGTTGTTTAGAATTTTGTAGAAGGTAGTGGCTTGTTTGATAATGCGCCTTCGTTCGAGGGTTGGCCATCCAAGGGCAGTAATTAGATCTGCTGGATTTGTGTTCCGTCTGTAATCATTTTTAACAAATCTGGCAGCAGAGTGTTGCACTCTTTCAAGGCTTTTAACTTGTGAAAAGGTGTGGGGATTCCATATGGGTGAAGAGTACTCAAGTTTTGGCCGGATTAGCATGTTGTAGGCTGTTTGCTTAACTTCGGGTTTACATGGGCCAAGAGTTCGTTTAATCATGCCTAAACATTTCGAAGATTTTGAAGTTATGTCAGTGACGTGATTTGTCCAGGTTAATTTGGAATCCAATTTTACTCCGAGGTATGAGTGGCTGGATACGGTGGATAATGGCTGGCCAGAAAGCGAGTACTTGTGTGTGCTGGGTTTAGTTTTGTTTGTTATTGGAAGGTGGACGCATTTAGATACATTAAATTCCATTTGCCATTTGTCTGACCATGTTTGGAGTTGGCTTAGGTCAGTTTGGAGAATTTCATGGTCGGTTTTGGAAGAAATTTTACGATATATAATACTATCATCTGCAAAAAGGCGTATAGAAGATTTGATGTTCCCATTTATGTCATTTATGTAGAGTAAGAAGAGGACAGGTCCTAGAACTGAACCCTGTGGGACACCAGATGTGACATCTGTGATGTCCGACAGGGCACCGTTAACTGAGACTCTCTGTTTGCGGTTGGATAGAAAAGATTTGATCCAATTTTGAGTGTTTCCAGTGATTCCGTAGGAGGTCAATTTTGATAGAAGACGTAGGTGAGGCACTTTGTCGAAGGCTTTAGCAAAGTCAAGCAGGATTGCGTCAATTTGGGTCTTGTTGTCCATAGCAGTCATCCAGTCGTGGACTGTCTCAATGAGTTGAGATTCACAAGACAGTCCCGACTGGAATCCGTGTTGGAAGTGGAGAATGATGTTATGCTTGTGCAGGTGTTTCCACATGTTGCTTAGGATGATATGTTCCATTACTTTACAGAGGATGCAGGTTAGTGATATGGGTCTGTAGTTAGCTGGGTCAGATTTATGGCTCTTTTTGTGTATAGGAGTTACTAATGCTTGTAGCCAGTCATTAGGAAGTTTACCTGTGTTGTATGATTGTTGGAAAATTTGGGTGATGATGGGAGCTATCTGCTTTGCAGTTTCTTTAAGGACTCTGGCTGGGAGTTCATCTGGGCCTGTAGCTTTGTTCTGGTTTAGATTTTCCAGCTGCTTTATTACGCCATCTATGCCAATTTCGAGAAGGGGGATGTTGGGGTAAGTAGAGGGGGCTATTTGGGGGATGGGGTGCTTTTCTTGGGTAAATACAGAGCTAAATTGGTTGTTTAGGGCATTTGCTTTATCTCGATCATTAATTATTGGTTGGTCGTTTACTCGAAGTGTGGGGATGCCAATGTTTTCTCGTTTATTTGCCTTAATAAATGACCAGAATCGTTTTGGATTAGTTTTCAGGCTGTCTCCAATGTGGTTGTTAACATAGTCTTTGTAGGATTTTGCTAATGCTTTAGTAGCTTGCTTTCGGAGTTCCTTAAATTTTTCCCAGTCACTGTTTAGTCCAGTTTGCTTTGCCTTTTTGTGGCTTTTGTTTCGTCTTCTCTGCATTCTAATTAGTTCACGTGTTATCCAGGTGAGGTGGGTTTTAGCTTTTGTGTATCGTCTAGGTATGTTATTGTTAATCAAGGTAGTCAGACGTTCGCGGAAAAAGGTCCAATTTATGTCTATATCCTGTGAGTTGGGGTCGATGTCGAAGTACTCAAGATTTAGTTTGTCTATGTCGTCTTTGAGTTGGTCCCAGTCTGCTGATTTGTAACTATAAACTTGGTGGGGGGGTTTCTTGTTGCGAACTGGGTTTAAGTTGACATTGAAGGTCACGGATTCGTGATCGCTCATACCAGGAGTGGTGTGGGTGTTGATGATAATGGAGGGATTTGAGGTGAGTATGAGGTCAAGAATGTTGCCAGAAGCGATGCGTGTGGGGTCGTTTACCATGTTCTGCAGCCCAAAGTCGTTAGTAACTTCTAGTAGTTTGTTATGCTTGCTGGCAGTGCTGTTATTAGTGGTCTGGTGATTTGTCCAGTTGATATCAGGGAGGTTAAAATCTCCAGCTATGACTACGTTAGGGGGAGTTTTTTGTGATCTATATAGTTTAGTTAGGGAGTCGTGGAGAGCTTCAAGGGATTGGAGGTGGTCATTTGGGGGTCGATAATAAGATGCAAAGTATATGCATTTGTTTCGTGCAAAGTGATTTTTTGTCCAAATTATTTCACAATTTGAGTTTAAATTTTGGAGGGGTTCAGCTACAATGTTGTCACGGAAGGCTATAAGGACTCCACCGCCATGGACATTCCTGTCCTTTCTGATGGCCTCATAGTTGGGTGGTAGGAAAGAGTATGTAGCATAGTTTGCATCTAATTTAGTTTCAACTAGAAATATGATGTCTGGATTATTATATTGAATAGTTGCCTTTAGTTGGGTTGCTTTTTCTATGCTCTTAACGCTGTTGGTGTTTATAAAAATTCCTTTAAGTGTGTTTCCTATATATTTGAAGCTTTGAAATCGTCCCAGAATGAATGTGTCATCGTACGTGTTATTATTATCATTATTATTGTTATTATTATTTAATAACAGAGTCACGCTATGCTATTATATACGGTTAACAGTGACATACAATCGGGCACCCCACTCACCTGAATCGTCTTCTACGAGATCGCCCGAGTTGAACTGGAGCGATTTCACTTGGCTAGTTTTGCCACCCTCATAGACAGTGACAATATCGATACTGTAGTCTTTATTCGGGTCGAGATCCTCGACAACATACAACGATTGCGCAGCCGGCAACGTCACTTCCTTCTCGACATCCGACGCCGTCTTGTAGCTGATTTTTACCCCCTCTGTGACGTAACAGCTGACGACGTACTGCCACCAGATCTCCACCTTATTGCCGTACGTCTTGACCACCGTCAGGTTTGTCACGGTGGGGTCTAAAAGCGATGCAACGCGTTGTCAAGTGTCATGTTGACGAAGAAAACACAGCAGTTACAATCGAAGACTCGTATATGTGTAATTTACACTAGAGCAACAGCCGCAATGCCACCTACCGGCAGGTTGTTATGTTACTAAACATATTGTCTGTCAGTCATGGCAAAAAATAGCAGGGAACATGATACGTTATCACTGCTGATATTTAACTTGTATGAATTAATTTAGTGGTTGTGACAAATAATCCATGAAACTTGTAATTATCCCTTTGTGTGCACATCCACTTATGGCAGTTGAGTCAATAGTATTAATTTACATTTCAGAATTGTATTTCAAATGAAATAACACCAGATGTACTGTCTTTGGCAACACCAGATGTACGGTATAGGACAACACCAGGTGTACATTTTGGGACAACACCAAATCTACGATATGGGGCAACACCAGGTGTGCGATCTGGGGCTACACCAGCTGTACGATATTGGGCAACACCAGGTGTACGATCTGGGGCAACACCAGGTATACAATATGGAGCAACACCAGATGTACGATATGGGGCAACACCTGGGTGTACGATATGGGGCAACACCTGGGTGTACGATATGGGGCAAGGCTAAGCACCTCGTAACTTTTACTCACACATGTTCACTCCGGAAAATCCGTCCAAAGCGCCGAGCTGGAATTCAGAAAAGGTGTTGCCATTCAGACAGTTTGAACATGCATTGTGATAAATGTAAAAAAGCGTGCGAGTTATTTGGATTCATTATTGTCAACTATTGCTATAGACCAACAGGACGCACATGACGAGAATGGGCGTCGTTGGAATTTGGGCACAGTAGCACAGTGGGAGAGCAGTGGCTTCTCAAACGAGAGGGTGTGTTTACCCAAATTTGCCCCGGGATAAATATAAATGCTGTATAAATTATTATAGATAATAGTGAAATTACGGGAACACTTAACTCTCAGGCTATGATTGCAACATTCCAGTGAACTTATCTACATGGGAGGAAGATTAAGATCGCATTGAGCGTTTCTAAGAATAAATAACAACATTATTCTTTATATCTGTGCAACCAATCAACACAACGAAATTAATATAATTTGAATTGTTTGTGTTGATAACACAAATGACTTAAATAATATATCAGTATATCACTGCTCAATGTAGCGAAGGTCAAGGAAGTAATAACCAAGCGAGAACCAGCTTACTTTGAGTTGTGTGGCCGTCGATAGCCCCGCGTGGTTGAAGATGATTGCGTCTATTTGGTACTCATGGCCCGCTCCGTGAAGAAACCAGCAGTTGTCGAGGTAGAATGCCTGGGTCAGGTAGTAGCACTCCTTCATCGGTGTACAGTCGCACGTTGCCGCGTCCAGGCATTGCTGTGTGTTCTGATAGGTGAATAGACAAGAGACGTTAGAGACATGACAGCTTAGCGAAAGAAACAATTATAATGTACTTTTCGATGCGTGATGTTTATCAGTGTTTGATATTAAGTATGCCGTTAAATACTTTCAATATCCTAATCAGTACACAATATAAAACGTTAACTTAATTATCTTTGCTGTATTTGTTTAGTCTGTGTTCATATGTGAGAATTTATGTTAAACATATACATAAGCCGTTCAACGTGAACGTTATAAACCAAAGTTGTAAATACGTGAAACATATTAGTTTTGTTTACGTGTGTTGGGAATGAGGCTCTATTTGTTTACGTGTGTTGGGAATGAGGCTCTATTTGTTTACGTGTGTTGGGAATGAGGCTCTATTTGTTTACGTGTGTTGGGAATGAGGCTCTATTTGTTTACGTGTGTTGGGAATGAGGCTCTATTTGCGTCTCTTACTGATATAATATGTTGGTAAGTGAAATATGTATAACTACTAACTGGTTTTGAGAAACTGAAGAAGGTAAACGTATATACTTGTTAGCAGCATAGTTGCCTTACCAACATCATTAATACTGGCTTAATAAATTAAAAACATTTAGTCAAAATCTTTAGAATCTTTGAGTACAAGGGCTGCGTGAGAAATGTTTCTGTTACCGTACCTCGGTTTCCTTCTGTCCATTCACCGTCCCGTTCCACACCTTGGTTCCTGTTGTGACGTCATTGACGATGTACTGTATACTCCGGATGCCACTCTCTCGATCATTTGCTTTCATGTTGATCCTGAAATGTCAACACCTGTGCTCATAACAAATTCCAATGATATAATATCAAACCAGTATAAACATTATTTTGTTATTTATTATTCTGTCGGAAAGTAATATTTCTCATAATATTTTTTATCAATTATTAATACCGACACAAGCCTGCCAATGATTCTAATAGGTGGCGTTATTGTATCCCAGACTTACAAATATGAATACCACTCACTGCGAACTATCCATGGCTACAATATTATTTTATGATTTGACAATGATTGACAATGACAATGATTTTTATTTCCCTAAGACCCCTTGCGGAGTATAAGAGAAGTGTTTCGTTACAGTACATTTTAGTAGAACATCTGGTTACACTGCATAAAACAACTAGTGAAGTTATCGGATAAAGTATTTTTTATATAATCAGTACATGCAAATTAGATCATGTAAAATAAAATAAACCAGGTACATATTGCACAATTTGAACTAAGATATATAATAATATGAATAGTAAGTTGACAATAAGCCACACATTTACTTCTATTCAATTAACTGTTTTAATAAG
Organism: Lamellibrachia columna; assembly: GCA_963662155.1. Taxonomy (NCBI): domain Eukaryota; kingdom Metazoa; phylum Annelida; class Polychaeta; order Sabellida; family Siboglinidae; genus Lamellibrachia; species Lamellibrachia columna. Next base: position 17,117,609 of record OY759274.1, read on the forward strand.
GACATTTGTTAAATACATAAACTTTGTCACGATTACTAAATAATAAATCTGGACAAATCTGTCAGCTGTTTCACGGTGTGTACATTGGACAGATGGTTAATTTTCAGAGTATTAGGTCTGATTCTAAAGTATCTTTTCATGTATTTCGATCTTTCTTCTATTACAGATGGACATACAAGTACATAATGATATTCATCACCTCGGTCCCCAGTGTTGCATAAGTTATATAGCCTCTGAGCATTTCCAGGGAGATAACGACCAACAGAGATATGTAATGTTTTATTTCCACAGCGAAATTTATATAAATTTAGTCTGTTAGTTGGGCTCAAACATGTTAAATACTTCTTGAAACCTACTTCTTCTTTAAATATTCTGTAATTTGAACACAACCTATATGCATGAATTTCATTATGCCATTTTTGTAAGTTAATATCAAGTATATAAACACTTTGTTACCAAACTAATTTAACTGTAACATCAAGGTTATTGTTTAAAACACACTGATAATCAATTATGAATTCACAGAAAGGAGCAAACAGTTAGGTCACTGCGTGGTAAGTCTATTTTCGACTACACCTATTTTCATACACGAATATTTTTCAGTAGACCATTGAGCTGTTCTAGCGTGGTCTTACGAGGAGGTGTTGACCAACACCAGCGTGACGTCACGCACCTGGAGCTGTAGGGCAACAGCGGGCGGCCGGACTCGACGTTCTTCTGAAAGGTGTACTCGACAAACCGAGGCGGCGACGAATCAACGCCCACGACCAGCGAATCAATGGCGTTGTTCCCCATGACGTCAACAGCCTTCACGAACACCCGGATGAAGTCTCCATCGGTGATAGTTGCTGTAAGCTGTAAACAGATACATAACACGCAATATATATTGCTTAATATAATTAACAGCATGTTTGCGTATTATTTAATTTTATTTAAGTTCTACTGTACCTGACATTCTTATTAATTATGCGATAATATTCAGCGTTACAATAATAATAGTAACAAGAACAGGGACATAACTGCGACATATGAACGAATATACATCAATGAATGCTTGGTGCTAACGAGGTGTTAATAAAGAAAAATCGCTGAAGCAATGTCGTATATCTTTACACTGATGGTTTAATAGTTAGTACAAGTGCAGTAATAAATATAGGAATCGTCCTTAACAATTAATATCGTAATTATACCAAATGCTACATGAAATGAGAACAAAAACATATGTATAGTTGCTGGCGAGCCCTGAGTCTAACGATGTGTTCGTGAGTACCTCGTAGTGATCCTCTTCCACGTCTATCCACGTAGTCGGTGCCGAGCTGTCCACGTGACCATGACCGATGTAAAACTGCACTATGCCATTGACGTTTCGAATAGCTGCCAGCGTTCTGTTACCTTCCAAATCGTCTATGCCTGCAGTACACACACTGCTGATATCATCGGAATATGTGTATCACAAATATTAACTAACATGTCGCATAAACATAGATGATACCTAAATGGAACGGTAATAATAAACAATAATAAACCTGTTGTGCATAACGTATGCTGAAGAACTTGTGGTAGGTGAGTTGCTAAACCGATTGAAATGCAAATATTATATAGTTATGTTATGTTATAGTTATGCGTGATTACTATACATTTACTCGTAACACGAGCACCGCTGAAAATGATATCAGGAAACGCCCGAGATCAATTGATCTGACATCTTGTTTCACTGTGTTATTATGATATATGTTCAAGGCATAAACCGGTGACACAAAAATGTGAAAAAGAAGAAGAAATAAATATATTGTAAAATACTTTGGCCTCGAAATAAGTAAATTAGTTAATCATCAATGATTCAATTATCTATTTATAATTATAATATAAAACACACATGACACCTGTAGATACATTACATGTCAATCCTAGTTCAACCGCACCTTTGTCAACAGGCCATTTCTTCACTTTGTTGAGCAGTTTGTTGTCGTGTTGGAAGGCGTTCTCAAAGTGTCCGTGCCAATTGACACCGAGTGGATATGTCGGGTCGACGGACGAGGTGAGCCAGGAGAATCCGTCGCCGTTACCCGTGTCACCAGACACCGTCATCGGTCGGCCAGTGACAGTCACATTAGACCGTGAATCCCACAGGAACAGTCCACGGGCGAAGGCGGCGTTCCCTGACGAATCCTCGACCTTTAGCACGACCGAGTACATTCCAGGGTCGGAGAGTGTGTAGGACGGGAAGTCCTTGTCACTACAATCACAACACATTATGCATCAACAATAACGTAACAGCTTTTATCGTTAATAATGTTGTAGTTGCATGATGAAGATGATGATTATTACGATGGTTTTGTTGATACTACTGTACTGTTAATGTCAGCATTGGTGCTGCTTATTATAGGTACTACTACTAATGCTACTGCTGCTGCTGCTGCTGCTGCTGCTATCATTATTATTAGCATCATCATCATCATTATATCATCATTATCATCACCACCGTAACCACCACCACCAAAACCCTAGCCACCACAACCACCACAACCACGACCATCACCACAATGTTTTGACCATGTTTTGCTTACGAGAAGGCCGAGTGCATGCCAGTCTGTACGGGCACGGACGTCTCTGTCAGAAGGTCTTCGCTGTCTGGTGCCAAGGCGAATACTTCGAAGGAGAACAGCTCCAGGCCCGAGTCGACGTCCGTCCAACCGGCCCACATGACTTGCCGGGTCGAAGATTTCTACAGGTAAACCGAACTCCGTAATAGTAGGGACGGTGGACACCAAGATTCAAAGTTAATAACTGTGTTTATATTTTGGCATGTACGAAATTTACGTGTGAAATACTAAAACATTAGTAACTTCAAAATGATAAATGTATGTGCAATTGCAGATGATTGAAGTATTGATAAAAAATCCCACGGCGCTGTTAATAAAAAGTTAGTATACTCTGTCACCATGGTACCATTGCTGTTGCACTCAAACTCTATAAGGTTATCTGGAAAAGAGGCCTACTTTAATCAGTGGCATTGCTTAAGCTCAGGAAGCCCACACAATATATTCCGAGAAAGGCGCTCACATAGAACTATCAGGACAAACGGAAAATGGCCAACAAACACCTGGCACAGAGACGTGGAAGTAGACGTAGCAACAGCAGGTTGCAGATGGAAACAATTAGATTGCAAGCAAAAACCGTGCTCGCTGGAAAAGAGTCGTTAACAACCTATGCTCCGTCACGGAGTGAAACGGCTTAAGCAAAAGGTCATGCTAGAAACGTCACACGGGGGCGACACTGTACTCACGTTGTTGTCAATTTCACGTCCAACGTCAATCGGCACGTTATTCTCGTTGGTGCAGTTATTTGTTGCACTGCAGTGTTTGGGTGCCTCGAAGTCAAACGTCACGACAACGGTCTTGCTGTTTGTGGCGCCGGTGAAGGTCTCTTGATAAGTCTGCTGCGTGTCTGTGTTCAAAACAGTCTTGAAGCCGCCAGTAGACGCTGTCATTGTCGCTTCCAGGCTGTGGACAGAGTGTGGACAGGTTACCAGTAGAAGTCACCGTTGTCGCGACTAGTCTGGCAACTAAGTGACATTGAATAAAATCTGACCAATTGAAGTTATATATGTCACGTCTACTCTGGGAACAGTGTGACATTCAATAACACGTTCCCAGTAGACGTCTTCGTTGATGCTTCTATCATGGGTTCATTGTTGACGTTGAATAAAATGTTACCGATAGAGGTCACTGCTGTCACATTTGCAGCGGGGAAATTAAATTGAACAACGAAACGTTAAGAACGAAATGTCATCGTTACTAGTTGTATCTCGTCATTTTCGAACAGAGCAACAATAGCAGAAGCAAAGTGCAGTGGAGGACAGACTTTCGAAAATGTTCATACCTGTAACGATGAGCGATTCCATGTGTCCACTTGTGCCGCACGTTCGGACAGTTGGACTCCAAGTAAGGTTTGGCAGGACTTACTGGGCTCTGACAACTGAATCTTTCGACGTATATCGCGCGTTGTCCTGTAACAAGGCATGTGAGACTGTGGTAAAGTAACTGAACACATTAGTACCTATCCACGCTGTGGGATGATATTATGATGTTCATATTATGAGTGAAACTAAGATTGACAATTGGAAGATGCTGACGAAACAATTAGTAATAAATGGATGATATTTGCCTCGACCGTTACAATGTTCACGAAAACATCAGCAACAACACTGACAGCTACAAAGACGTCAAAAACAACAATGAAGAAATTAAGACAAACGGAGTAAGAAACGACTTTAAAATGTAGATTACCGTAAATATGGCACCGTAATTAGAAGCTACAACTACACAAGGATCATCGATAGAACAGCGCATGCGCACTGCATCAAATGTGGCCCTTTGATAAAAGAACAACAAGAAAGTAAAAACAAAGAAGGTGTTGCCCTTGAAAAGTTGCTTCTTAATAAGAAGCTTCACGCATCGTTAAATCGAAGTGTGTTTTCCCATAGTGAGGATACATATATGCACGTACCGGAATTTTTCAGTACCACCCGGCCATCCGTGCTAATGACACCCATTCCTACTTCCCCGATGTACGGTGGCTTGTGTGGTATGTCGGTCGGTCGGTCGTACACTGTCTTCCAATCCATGACTACATATTTGATATCGTGCTTGTTGCTGAAAGTGTATGAAACATCGATCGATTAAATATAATATGTTGCATTGGTACGTTTGTCAATAACGGCTGCAAACACATTTTGTCGTGATAAGTGTTCTGATTTAAAGATCATGCACGTATAAGAATAACGAAGTCTTTCTATTTAATAATCTTTGGTAATGAACACATACTTTTGTAACTTTTTACCATCCATGCAATACAATAAAATTATTGACGTAAATTTACTTATTTATGCATTTGCGCTCTTCAAATGGTATGTCTTTGTTTGCGAGCCATTGTGAAGGATTGATGCTGGGAAGAGCATCACTTATGATAGTTGCTAAGAGCTTTCTGACAAAGCGAGCAAGCTCATCTGTTTCGCATCCTCATCCCCATCTTCATCCCAGTATTCACCCCATCCTCATCCCGATCCCCATCCTCATTTCTTTCTTTCTCACCCTCTCCTCAGGCTGCCTTTTTGTCCAATGCAATCCCGGGTAACTCGGCTTGTATCATATCGTGTCAACGTTTCTCTTCTTTTCTCAAAGTATCATATAAACACCAACGAGGTTATTATCTCACCTGTACAGTCGAGCTGTCGCGTTGCACTGTCCGGTAAAAACGACCTTCTCTGTGCCCCCAGATGTCGTCAGCAGACGTATTTGACACACTTTGAAGTCCGGTGAGTCCCGAACTAAACTCGGAAAAAATTATTTTGTCAGTATTAATCAAATTGAAATAAATGTACAATGTCGTCTTCCACCAATTTAACGACGCAACTGTTCCAGCTGTGCGGCCCAGCCATAATAATAAACATGACGACGGTAATGTATATAAATGAGCATCATCATCATCATCATCATTATCATAATCAATAGTAGGATTACTCTCGTGTACGTGACACAAATAATATTCAACTAATTGATAACCGGGAACTCGTGACAAAACATAGTTTTTTGTCGTTGCTAGCAAACCATGTGAGATAACATACTTATGTTGCAGTTGGTTCCTTCGAATCCGCCGGAACATGCGCAGTCGTAGGCGCCGGAGCGACAGGTTCCGGGATAACAGTTGGTCCTGAATGAGCATTTCTCTGTAGAAGACATTTATACATGAATAACTTGGTGGAACCAGGGACTATTGTGGTGATATATAATACTAATGACAACAACAATAACAACAGCAACAACTATTGCTATTATTATCATTATAGTTATATAATATAGCGTTGTGTCCGCCTAGACAAGGCGCTCATGTCGCTTACTCCAGTACCAGAGTAAGTGTTTGGTATAGCAGCTAATGTAATATAGCGTTGTGTCCGCCTAGACAAGGCGCTCATGTCGCTTACTCCAGTACCAGAGCAAGTGTTTGGTATAGCAGCTAATGTAATATAGCGTTGTGTCCGCCTAGACAAGGCGCTCATGTCGCTTACTCCAGTACCAGAGCAAGTGTTTGGTATAGCAGCTAATGTAATATAGCGTTGTGTCCGCCTAGACAAGGCGCTCATGTCGCTTACTCCAGTACCAGAGTAAGTGTTTGTTATAGCAGCTATTGTAATATAGCGTTGTGTCCGCCTAGACAAGGCGCTCATGTCGCTTACTCCAGTACCAGAGCAAGTGTTTGGTATAGCAGCTAATGTAATATAGCGTTGTGTCCGCCTAGACAAGGCGCTCATGTCGCTTACTCCAGTACCAGAGTAAGTGTTTGGTATAGCAGCTAATGTAATATAGCGTTGTGTCCGCCTAGACAAGGCGCTCATGTAGCTTACTCCAGTACCAGAGTAACTGTTTGTTATAGTAGCTAATGCAGCGCCCGGATGTGTTTTCATAGTTGAAGAACATTAGCTATGTGAGTATACAACAGGTTTATTCCATTTCCCTTTGTGTGATCTTTTACTTCCCCTGGCATGAACACCAAGCAGACCAACTACTTCAAGTGTCTCTTCCGATAGACACAGTCAATGTGGAGTGGCCATCAACATTGTATAAGCTTCGAAACAGCGTTAACCGGGATGGATAAGTACAATGACAATGAAATGAAAATTATATTGTTTACATTGTTCTTGTCAATACTCACCTACGCCACATGTCCCTCCCGTCTGGCCACTTCTGCAGTAGCATTTGTTGACGTCATAACACAGAGCATTGTTCTGACAGGACGGTCGGCAGATCGCTGAAAACAGTAGAATAGCGATTTAAAATTTGCATGACACAAACAGCATAACAGTGGATGCCAATCAGCGATGTGTTGCTATTAGATCGAAGCAGGTGTCCCGAAGTCAGTTTGGGAAACAAGCGAAATTTCGTCATAGGTTCATGACAAAAAGTGCACTTTCGTCGAAAAGAAAACACGAAACGGGTTACCAGTAAATATATGTATATGATGGCGGACGTGATGTTTAGATTTGTTTAACTTACAAATCTCAACAATCGAACTTGCACTTCCTTGCACGGCCTAATGTGCATTGTCATCCAAAGATATACTTCGCATAATCTAGTAATGGGTTTGGTGCCGATTGCTAAAAAGAAACTGGTGTCGTTGAAGGTGAAAAATTTCTATTAGTTAAAGCAGTGGATTCTTCTTGAAAAATGTAAGTTAAAATTTTTTTGGCTACAGTGAACATTTACTTTTGCCTGTTGTGAGGAGTAACTTACGTATATTGCAGCGAGCCCCTCGCCAGCTTGGGCAGCACTGCTTCGGGTCAATCCTCGTTTCTGACGTGTAGTAACACACCGTTCGGCAACATCGATATCTGGGAAAAGGGGCGGAATTAGTGTCTGATAGAGTGGTGGCGAACAACTGGTAAAATGTCTCCAAGGGTTATCGTTGTTGTGACGATAATGACAATAATGATTAAAAACAATGGTGAGTATGTCGATTACGACGACTGCTGCCACGATGGCGTCAATCGTGGCACAGTGACAATGGTGACAAAGACGACGTCGTCATCGTTAACATAGTTGTCGTCGGTAACGGTGACGATCAAGATAACTGTGATGTTCACGACGTTGACGACAACGGTGAGGATGATGATGATGATGGTGATAATGATGATTACGATGGTACTGATAACATTTTGATTTGCATAGCGTAATTGGTGTCTATTTGGATAATAAATGCATTATTCAACAACTGGATTGAAAGACCACATAAACGACAGTTGCTGACCAAAATGTTCGAAATGTATGGAGGCCATGGTCGCTAACATCTCTACACAAGGACATGATGAAGAACCATCGGTCCTTACCTTCTCCACCACCCTCCACAGCGATAGCAAACTGTCCTTACCTTCTCCACCAACATCCACAGCGATAGCAAACTGTCCTTGCCTTTCTCACACGGACCGTGTAACTTCTGGGACAGTAGTTTGAGTAACTGTAACATATACGTCTATATGATCTCTCGGCTCAACATCCTTTGTGTACAACTACATGAGACGACCCATAGTTTCGCATGTTTTTATCTGCTGCGTGCATTTTGAAATGTAAGGGGTAAAAAGTAGTTTTAGTAACCTTGAACATGTTTAATGTAATTTGTTCACACATGGATTGAGCAAAAGTAATTCTTAATATATCAGTAACAGTACCATTTATGGTTTAAAGGCAAATGTTTCTTTAAATATTATATAGGTGCTACATTTGTCGGTTGTCCCTCGTTCTGATAATGACGTTTGTGCGTCCCTGTTCACGATTATGCTTAATGATTGTGTTTTGTTGCGCCTCTGAACTCAGGTTCCTGAGGATATAGGCGACGTAGAAGTTAATTATTATTATTATTATTATTATTGTGAAATACATTTGATGGCCATGGTTGAATGTGTGCGAAAATGTGAAATATGAGCTGAATACGTGTACTTAGCCATTCGTGATTGAGACGATTTACGTAACTAAACAATCAGGTCACGTGGGCTGCGATTTTCTAATTACGAAACAAAATAGTATCTTGCGATGACGGTAGCCTCGAGTAGATACAGCTAAATGTGCAATATGTGTCCGCTCATGCGATAACATGTATTATATCACCCTTGCCACAATCTACATTTCGCACGATATGTCGTGAATCCCTCAAACAGCATTACGTGAGTCGCCCTGGCACACATCCAAGTAAAGGAGACGGCTGCGTAATATAAGTCTCCCAGGCATGGTTGTCTACGAGACGTACACATAAAGGAGACGGCTTCGTTATATGAGTCTCCCAGGCATGGTTGCCTACGAGACGTACACATAAAGGAGACGACTGCGTTATATGAGTCTCCCAGACATGGTTGTCTACGAGACGTACACATAAATGAGACGGCTGCGTTATATAAGTCTCCCAGGCATGGTTGTCTACGAGACGTACACATAAAGGAGACGGCTTCGTTATATGAGTCTCCCAGGCATGGTTGTCTACGAGACGTACACATAAAGGAGGCGGCTGCGTTATTTGAGTCTCCCAGGCATGGCTGTCTACGAGACGTACACATAAAGGAGACGGATGCGTTATATGAGTCACCCAGTCATGGTTGTCTACGAGACGTACACATAAAGGAGACGGCTGCGTTATATGAGTCACCCAGGCATGGTTGTCTACGAGACGTACACATAAAGGAGACGGCTGCGTTATATGAGTCACCCAGGCATGGTTGTCCACGAGACGTACACATAAAGGAGACGGCTGCGTTATATGAGTCTCACAGGCATGGTTGTCTACGAGACGTACGCATAAAGGAGACGGCTGCGTTATATGAGTCTCCCAGGCATGGTTGTCTACGAGACATACACATAAAGGAGACGGCTGCGTTATTTGAGTCTCCCAGGCATGGCTGTCTACGAGACGTACACATAAAGGAGACGGATGCGTTATATGAGTCACCCAGGCATGGTTGTCTACGAGACGTACACATAAAGGAGACGGCTGCGTTATACGAGTCACCCAGGCATGGTTGTCTACGAGACGTACACATAAAGGAGACGGCTGCGTTATATGAGTCACCCAGGCATGGTTGTCTACGAGACGTACACATAAAGGAGACGGCTGCGTTATATGAGTCTCCCAGGCATGGTTGTCTACGAGATGTACACATAAAGGAGACGGCTGCGTTATATGAGTCTCCCAGGCATGGTTGTCTACGAGACGTACACATAAAGGAGACGGCTTCGTTATATGATTCACCCAGGCATGGTTGTCTACGAGACGTACACATAAAGGAGACGGCTGCGTTATATGAGTCACCCAGGCATGGTTGTCTACGAGACGTACACATAAAGGAGACGGCTGCGTTATATGAGTCTCCCAGGCATGGTTGTCTACGAGACGTACACATAAAGGAGACGGCTGCGTTATATGAGTCTCCCAGGCATGGTTGTCTACGAGACGTACACATAAAAGAGACGGATGCGTTATATGAGTCTCCCAGGAATGGTTGTCTACGAGACGTACACATAAAGGAGACGGATGCGTTATATGAGTCTCCCAGGCATGGTTGTCTACGAGACGTACACATAAAGGAGACGGATGCGTTACTTAGACTTGATCCTCTTATTGCCAGGTCCAACAACCAACCTCGACGTCAAACACATGTTATTAGCGGTGATATGTTCGCCTTTGCGAGATTATGTATATATATATATATATATATATATATATATATATATATATATATATATAATCATATTGTATTGTATGTATGTATGTATGTATGAATGTATGTATGTATGTATGTATGTATGTATGTGCGTATTTGTGTATTTGTGTATGTATGTATGTATGTGTGTATGTATGTATGTATGTATGTATGTATTGTATGTATGTATTTATGTATGTGTGTATGTATGTATGTATGTATGTATATATATATATATATATATATATATATATATATATATATATATATATATACGTATGTATATATATACGCAATCTTCACAACGCTGCATGCTTCGCACACACACTGATACACTGATACACGCCAACGATCAGCCAATCAGATCGTAAGTGGTTTTCTGTTGAATCTATTAGTGCGACTTTGGAAATACCAATTGAGGTGCGTCATTCTTCCACAGTGAGTCATAACTAGAGAGAGATTATATGAGTCACGTCAACGTGGTTGTCTATTAGTGGTTTGGACATGATATCAGACGGCTGCACTTTTCAGACATGATAATATCAAGGTTGACAACAAACAAAGCCACACGTCGCGCCGTTATGCGCACACTAGTGCATAAACACACACTCACACAAAACCTACAAACTCAAACATTAACATGCACGCATACGCGCACGCGCACACATGTACATGTATTCACACACACGAACAGGCACACGCACACGCACACGCACACACACATGGCATAATCGGCTGGATATTAAAATGGCTGTCATAACTGACAGAAGACAACGTGTATAGTAGTAGATTGGGAGGATTCAAAATGGAAATCAGTTTTGAGTGGGGTACCACAAAGATCAGTATTAGGACCTTTATTATTCTTAACAGATGTCAATGGACGGTAACATAACAAGCAACATACTGAAATTTGCGGATGACACAACATTGGATAGGAAGGTTAACAATTATGGTGATAAACAACATTTACAAAACAATCTAGACAAATTAGTGAAATGGTCTGAAAAATGGCAGATGTTATTCAATTCTGGGAAATGTAAATGCCTACACACAGGACATGGGAACTTGGATGTTAACCATGCAATGGGAGATACTGTTCTAGGTACTACCGTAAATGAAAAGAACTTAAGAGTAACAATAAGTGCTGAAAGGTTCAGCGCGGTGTGATATTGTAGCTATAAAGGGTAATTAAATTATTGGATTGATCAGGAGAAACATAACATATAAGCAACAAGAGCTAATTACGCCTATATATATATATATATATATATATATATATATATATATATATATATATATATATATAAAACAATAGTTAGGCCTCACTTTGAATGCTGTATACAAACTTGGAGACAATAGTGTAAGAAGGATATAGATACGCTTGAACACATACAGAGGAGAACAATTAAAATTATTCCTGAACTGAGAGTCCCTTGTTATGAAGAAAGCCTAAACTTAAGAACGGTAGTAGGACCAGAGGACACGAGGTGTCATTAGTGAAGGATCAGTGTAGATTGTATATCACAAAGAACTCATTCTCACAGAGGACAATCAACGATTGGAACATGTTATCTGCAGATTGTGTAAATTCAGGCTTCTTTGTCCACTTGTCATCTGGGTCTTTGCTTTAGATGGCAATCTAGCTAAATCTTGATAAAGTCCTGCGTAGAAACCGTCCAATCTAACCTCGTTTACCGATAACCATGTCACGTGGTGCGCAAACAATGAAATATGACGATGGTGGCGTATCTGATAACAACTTCGTGACATGAACAAATGACTAGTTTGACGTTACTTAATGCGTGATAACAAGCATGAGGGGCACCACTGATATATTACTGTGATTAACGTTCACGTGCCAAATATTGTTCACCCTCAAAGTATTTCTTGTTTACCCATTTCTCCCCAAAGCCGTTGTAAAATAGCTGAACACGTTCACCAACGAGCGATTGTCAATCATTCAGTTGCAAAACTATCCTTTGTATAAATGTGTTTCTCATCAAATTACAAAACGTGGTCGAAGTCAATAATATCTGCCAATTTCCATAATTGAATCATAATGACTGAAAAGTGGACATATCACTGTCAGAACGTTCAAAAACGAGGTTGAAAGGCAACATTCATAAGTGACGACCTCAATAGTTAGACAAAGAGTGAGGTAGACAGACAGTGAGGCAGACAGACAGTGAGGTAAACATACAGAGAGGTAGACATACAATGAGGTAGACAGACAGAGATGTAAGTGGGATACCATACCATGACTCAAGAAAATTCAACGCATCTAGTTTTCCAAAAAGATCACCAGCAAAATCTTAGATGTGGTCGCAAAATCCACTTGACTTTCGCGTTTACTGTATCTCCAGCTTAACAGTTACAATAATTTAGACTGCCATCAACATCACTTAATTACTCACGAAACGGAACAAGCACAACGTTTATTCAATGTGTTCACGGGTCCTATTCTGTTATAAAAACGTTTCAATTAATTAAATGGCGTTGCAAGTGAAGCCTACCAGAAATACACTGTCCAAAGGATGTTCGCTAAACGTGTCAACTGCAAATTCGCCAATGCAAGTGCCATCGACGCTTTATACAACCTCAATACGGTAGTTGGTAATGTGTGGGGTGGACACGATTGCGGGCGATCTCGCTGGGTGTTTTCAGTTGCACATTTGTTTAATATGTTGACATTCACAGCGGCTCTCAACTACGTGACACCCGGGCCAACAATTCGGCAGAGAATAAAAACACAGCCACATCGCTCTACATACCGTAGTTGATGGTAAAATCTGACCTTAACATACAGTGACCACCGCCAACGGTAGACACCGAATGTATCAAACAATTCGGCGGCGGATAAAAACACGCCACATAGCTCTGCATATCGTAGGTGATGGTAAAATCTGACCTTAACATACAGTGACCACGGCCAACGGTAGACACCGAATGTATCAAACAATTAGGCGGAGAATAAAAACACGCCACATAGCTCTACATACCGTAGGTGATGGTAAAATCTTACCTTAACATACAGTGACCACGGCCAACGGTAGACACCGAATGTATCAAACAATCGATGTAATTCATAGTTTGACATATGCAGTATGTATTACATAATTTTTTTTCGTTTTACAATGGCACATTGGACTCCTCTTAACATACTCAGGACTGACATAATCAATCGTTCAATATACTCACATTTGCTGGGACTGAATCATTCCCTGTTCCTGCTGTATTAGCACCTTACTAGAATCACATTGCTCTGGCCCGAAGTAATTATGTCAGTCCACTGAAAAACTAACGCTATTTTCCTGTTAATTACATTTAGGTGTTGCTAGAAAGTTGCTAGTTTCAAGAACGTTGTAGAAGACAACACTTACCAATCGACCAACTGAAGAGCGATGACAGAGAAACAAATGATGGCGAGCAAGGTTCCTCGCGCCATGGTGTATCAATTATAATGGCTCTTGCCACGTATGTCTCTCTCTGGATATATACCTGTTTTACTTCCGCCTTCTGTGCGGCAATCAGATTGGTCAGGTAAGTGCGCACCAATCAGCTCTCGTGTTGACGACGAAAAGTCCCCGTCAATTTCCCTTGGTCTGTCCCTTCTATGTCATTGTGTATCGAGACCGTTAACAAATGACGTTTCTGACTCACCTTACGCCACACAGTTCGCCACGTGTTCAGTGTAAACACGGATTTCAAAAAGAAGTGGTTTACAATATTCCACCAGCTCCAGACGTGATCTCTACAATTTCACACGACTGGGACATTGTTTGTTTTATACACATGGATGGATTGATGTATGTCCCTTATACATAATTCCCTGTCTCAGGTGCCTGATGAGTATGCAACTTGTACTCAAGTTTATGAAACAATTCAGATTGACTGTACACAAACAGGCACGCATCACGCCAACAGCACTATGAACTACCAAGACGGCACCGGTTTGCTTCTGTGACGTTGGTGGAACATTCAACACAACTCCGTTGAACCGTGAAGACGGTGTCAATAGAACATACATCATTTTCGCAAGCACCTCTCCATAATAAATTGCATAAAGCCTTTGGGCAGGTGTTTTATTCATACACACGGCGCCTTGTACAGTCTCACCTGTTAATGTCATTACATTGAAGCGAATGGTGACATTAATGATCATAGAGCGTGTTGTTTGTCTGTGCGTCATAGCGGGCAACCTAGTACTGCTCAAATGACGTAGAACGTGACTGGCGGAGCGGAACCTGATGACAGCGTGTCGTGGTGGCCAACAGAGGCAAAAGTGGTCAAGTGGGGTCAGTAGGTTAGGGTGAACAATGACGTCGACGGTGAGAACGGATTGCGAACAATTGGCCCACCAACGTCCACTGGTGGACAGGAGGACTAGGGACAAACTGGACTTAGCATGAAACAGACCGAGGACAATGTGAGCAACGACGTATGACTACTCGGGCCTGCGAGGCGGCCGCCTGTTAGCTAACGTTTAATACTTGTGGTCTTTTGCACTTGTGAAACAATACCTTCCTATAAGCATTTGTTAGTATTTACTTGGCTGATACACGGCCACAGTGACGCAAGCAAACATTTCCTTCTTCCTTGATTAGATAGTCGTGGTTTTGTTGCTAAATAAACAAATGTATTTGTGTAATCTGCACATACGTTTCGTTTCCCTTGTAATTCGCATGCTGGAACCACAACTCGACCATGGATGTTTTATTGATAATTTACAACACTGCTTATCACAGGCGACTGGTGGTTTAGAGCCTTATGAATAAACTTCATGAACCTTTCTTTAGATTGACCAATAGTGGCAAACTATCAGACAACAACGAGACAACATCGCCGTGTGTAAGAGGTGCCAGTCTCCAAAACTTTCTTAGTGTCTTGCACCATATATTGTCAATACCTGTAAGTAAGAGCAGCAGCATTGTTTGAATAACTTGCACTTTACAGCAGTCTTTATATAACCAAAATCACCCATGAACATGTTATACCCTCTCCAGAATTGTCAATGCCATCGGCGACTAGGCTATCCTTATTAACAGTGCATACATGGTGGCCCAGATGTACAGCATCCTGAACACTCTGTAACTCGGTGCGATTAACAACAACTGTTCTGTTGTTGAGTTTACAACTGCAGATTCTAAAAACAGTTTTGCATGCAATAAAACTGTACATAGTAATCGTCTGCATTCTCTTTACATATATCGATTAATACCTTGAGTCCAGACCTAGCAGGTGTTAGCAGGGCCAGGTCATCTGCATATCCTATGCCAACCGTATAGTGGTTGCCCCATGTGGCATCCCACACCACTCTTCTCTAACTTTTCAAATAATCCATCCTTATATACAGAGAAAAATATAGGAGAGCAGTTGGGTTTTTCTCACACAGACGTATAAAGGGTTGCACGTCCTCGTAATTTCAACCAAATACACCGGGAATTCGCGTATGATAATATATAAACGATAGTGTATTTGCTTGGTCGTAACAAGGAAACGACAGAAATATAAATTACCTCAACCTATGTCAACCACAGACGTTGCCCCTCCCGCTCGGCATTGTTTCCGCACGGGCTTACACGCTTACAAGTCCTTACAGAGTGAGGTCATGTAGGCGGATTCGTTGCAGGCATTGAAACCAATGTTGAATGCAGTTGTTGTTGTCAAGAACCGAGTGCTGATTGTTCGATACCACAAGCGCAGATTTGCTTTTACCGATATTAATAATGGTCATTCATGAAACGATCGTTTAGCTCACATAAAACACAACTGTCGCAACAACATTTAGTGTGTAGTGCCACTGTTTTACCAGATTAGGCAGCCGGTGGCTGTTCCACGCACTGTCAATCTAGAGTCTAAACAGTGGTGCCGATGGCCCCAAACCACGGAGAATTAAAACAACATAATAAGGAGCTAGGAATAGTAACATACACACATACAATTTATCAATTATATAGCTTCAAGTGGTTTTGTATCAAACAATTCAACGTTCTCTGCCAATATATAACTTTTCGTGAGAATGGCCCGGGTAGAAGTCTTTTCTCCCCGTCCTACGACGGGTAACTCAGTTAGTCGTTTATGTGTTACACCTGTCAGTTTTAGGGTCTTCCGATAAAGATAATTACGCACGCACAAGTTTCTTTAAATATCTGGATTAACAGTGCTTCTTAATTGTCACCGAACATCAAATGCCACTCAATCGTCCGGAAGCTACTTGTAAACTACGACCTTCTCTGTCGTCTGGTGGATGTTGTGGGAACTAAGAAGAGACCACAGTTTATTGAAAATTGACACCAGGATAGGCACAATATATTATCAATATTTTATGTCATATATTCGTTACATTAGCTACATCCTGCCATAATCCTACGAGATCATTGAGTTTTGTTTTGATCATTCGGTTCCAGCTACTATATTTCTGCAAAGAGTGCTAAAATAATCCGCAAGTAACGTTGCCGTGTATGAAGCTAATACGTGTATTGTTCTCTTTGGTTAGCGACTCGGCGACTATACTAAAAACATGATTTATTATTACTTTCATTCGTTTCCTGTTGGTTGGATAATCGATTAAGTTTTTCTTGGTGGCGCAGCTGCCCTGGTGAAACCGAGTTTGAAATAAGTTTTTCATTGGATAATCCGTCCAGTGCACCCCAATTTTGATCAAGTGTCGCCATCTATCAAGTTACGATATAGAGTCTATGTTACGATATAGAATCTACGTATCAAATATAGAGTCTATGTATTAAATATAGAATCTATGTATCAAATGAAATCCGCTAAGGTTCGATTTGTATTTCGACCGCTTAAAGGTTTATTTTTATAAAATCCCTAAAATCCATAATGCATATGGGACACCCACACGACGAGGGGATTCTGCATACAACACTTGTCTTCTCTAGCCACTTCGAGTCCAACCTCTGTCCAATGTTTCATGCTGTCAATCTCACTAGCCACATGGAGTCCAACATCTGTCCAATGTTTCATGTTGTCAATCTATCTAGCCACTTAGAGTCCACCATCTGTCCAATGTTTCATGCTGTCAATCTCTCTAGCCACTTCGAGTCCACCATCTGTCCAATGTTTCATGCTGTCAATCTCACTAGCCACTTCGAGTACACCATCTGTCCAATGTTTCATGCTGTCAATCTCAATAGCCACTTCGAGTCCACCATCTGTCCAATGTTTCATGTTGTCAATCTATCTAGCCACTTCGAGTCCACCATCTGTCCAATGTTTCATGCTGTCAATCTCTCTAGCCACTTCGAGTCCACCATCTGTCCAATGTTTCATGCTGTCAATCTCACTAGCCACTTCGAGTACACCATCTGTCCAATGTTCCATGCTGTCAATCTCACTAGCCACTTCGAGTCCACCATCTGTCCAATGTTTCATGCTGTCAATCTCACTAGCCACTTCGAGTCCACCATCTGTCCAATGTTTCATGTTGTCAATCTATCTAGCCACTTCGAGTCCACCATCTGTCCAATGTTTCATGCTGTCAATCTCACTAGCCACTTCGATTACACCATCTGTCCAATGTTTCATGCTGTCAATCTCAATAGCCACTTCGAGTCCACCATCTGTCCAATGTTTCATGTTGTCAATCTATCTAGCCACTTCGAGTCCACCATCTGTCCAATGTTTCATGCTGTCAATCTCACTAGCCACTTCGAGTACACCATCTGTCCAATGTTCCATGCTGTCAATCTCACTAGCCACTTCGAGTCCACCATCTGTCCAATGTTTCATGCTGTCAATCTCACTAGCCACTTCGAGTCCACCTTCTGTCCAATGTTTCATGTTGTCAATCTATCTACCCACTTCGAGTCCACCATCTGTCCAATGTTTCATGCTGTCAATCTCTCTAGCCACTTCGAGTCCACCATCTGCCCAATGTTTCATGCTGTCAATTCTACTAGCCACTTCGAGTACACCATCTGTCCAATGTTTCATGCTGTCAATCTCACTAGCCACTTCGAGTCCACCATCTGTCCAATGTTTCATGTTGTCAATCTATCTAGCCACTTCGAGTCCACGATTTGTCCAATGTTTTATGCTGTCAATCCTTCTAGCCACGTCGAGTCCACCACCTGTCCAATGTTTCATGCTGTCAATCTCAATCTTTTCTTCTTCCTCTTCAGTTTTTTCCTGGTAATTCTCCTTCTGTGCTAGTAAGTTCCAGACTCTCTGGTCTTTTCCAATGTACTTAGCCAGCTTTCTTCTCTTGGTGGAACATACCAGACCTTCTTCTTCCTTATCCCCTCCTTTATCTCTCACCCAGGTCTTAGCCGTTCTCTGTGTCCTGCTTGTCCTGAGAAAAGAGATAAAGCTTCAATCAAAACCCAGAATCCCACTGTTTTGTAGACATCAACAACTAGAGCGACTCGTTACATTCAGACAGATCATCAAATTTGCTGCGTGGTATAACGTCAATGCGTTGCTATGTGGAGTGGTGAATCGTTGCGTATCATAGATGTTCTCCCAGCTAGAACGAGCGACGATTTAGCTGCCTCGGGTGGCTCACTGCGACACAACACCATTAGGACATGATATGTCTCTGTTGGGCTAACGCACGTGGTTTTTGTTAGAAACAAAGCGACGAAGGTTGTTTGCCATTATCACCTTCTCTGTCATCGCTCTTCAGATGATCGCCTGATATATGTTGTCTTCTACGTCGATCTTGCGACTAGTAACGTTCTGCCAACGCATCAACGTAACTAATTTGAGAATAACATTAAGTGTACCATTCTAACGAAAAAAATTAATGCAACGCATGTTACCTTGTCATAATCAATTTAACTGTAAAGCCTGGCTTCGTACGTCCCATGATATATATGAGCTGATGTTTTCACATATCACACAAGCGAACTGTCGCTCACAGTTGGTGCCAAACTCTTCAGTTTTATATCCTGGGAAGCAACAGTGAAACAGTA
>OY759274.1:17141781-17234281 GCA_963662155.1 Lamellibrachia columna
GAGGCTCTATCACTGGGGTTTAGTTAAACACATCATGGCGCAAGGAACATTATTCGCCATTATCTGCTTCTCCGTCGTCGCTCTTAAGTTGGTCGATTGGTAAGTGTTATTTTCTATATCGTTCTTGCGTCGTTCTATCTAGCAATCATTACCCGTTTCATATCACGTATCCCATCAACCAACCCCGTACGCACCTCCCAGCAACCTCCGATCTGCTGATGTGCCTGTGCTGGTCGTTCCGCGCTGTTGGACGGCTACGGCAGACGTCCGGACAGATAGTATGGAACACTTTGCCGGAATATATAAGAATATTATATATATATATATATATATATATATATATACTATTTTTATGATTGCATGTGTGTTTTGTAAGTGCCTATGAACGGGGTGGTCCCATATATATATATATATATATATATATATATACATATATATATATATATATATATATATATATATATATATATATATATATATATATATATATATATATATATATATATATATATATATATATATATATATATATATATATATATATATATGGCATTTTATAAATTTTAGTAATAATAAAACAATAACAACAACTCCTTTCAACACTGGTTCCTATGCCTTAAGCGATTGAATCCACACAGTCATCAGGACAACAAAAGCAGAGTTTATACCGCGTCCCTCCAAGTTGTTTACTCACAGCGCGTTACACTTTGCCTCCGGCAGAAACGTTCACGCAAACACCACTTCAACGTCTACTGAAGCATCCAGCGTGCACGCATGGATGAACGCGGCCATCTTGGTCACTGGATGTGTAGACGACGTTGAACGGGTCGCCTGGGGCGGTCGTTTATCTGCCGTAGCCGCTTAGCGAAAACTGGTTCGGTCGCTTATTTCTGGTAGGCGGGTTTCACGCCCAATGGCCTCACACAAACTGAAACGCGTTTTATGAGTAAACATGACCTGAGAACCCATTGCTTAAATGGAGTAGACACATTTCTTAAGTCGATAGCAGCCTAATGGGCTATAACGGTCACCTGGAAATACGTATTTGAACATTACTACCGTTTATTAACCCCGAAAGTCATGCAGATTTTCCAGCACATCGGAACTTTTAGCTGATAATATCCACACGTGATATGACTTCATTGGGACACAAAGCGCAATCAGTTTTCTAGCATCCACATGCGCTCTGTTGCTGTTAGGGGTGTAATAATGCATCGAACTATCGAAGAATCGCAATAACCGATGTGACGATCAGATGCTATCAATAGTAAATTGGATTATCGATAGTTATCGTCGATAGTACACTAAACAATCGATATATTTAAATAGATTTAAAAAAATTGCCATCCAAGGCAATGGCCCAGATGGCAAGTGGACAAGGAAGTGTAACCCGCCTTCCTCAGATATGCGCCAGTTTGTTTTTAAACATATTCACGCTGCTAACATTTACACAATCTGTAGATGCTTTTAAATAATGGTATGATGTTTGCTTATTTTCATTCAAAAGGAACCACTCCCTCTTTTAATGACAAGTTGAATACTCTTACAAGTGATATACTGATTCGTTCACCTGTTTCCGTTAGTAGTGTCGGCGGAATTCCATCCACTCCAGGTGATTTATTTTCCTACATTGCCTTTATTTTCTTGGCTACCACTTTGGAGTTACAATTAACTATCTTAAATAGTCCGATATAGCCTCCTGAAATTGAGCATATGGAACTCGCAATGAACTAATATACTCTCTGGTAACCAGTGATCTGAAGTATCCTTTAAATTCTGCCATTGAAAAACCTTGCGATATTATATTTCCAGCACTCTCTTCTAGTGGTCGAACCTTGTCTTTTATGTTTTGTTGTCTCCTGACATATGCATAAAAAACTCTTGCCGTCATGTTTATGTTACATACTAATTTTTGCTCATAGCTTCTTTTAGATTGTCAATTTTCAATAGTACTTTCATTAAGTGCCTCTTTGTTATTTGTGTAGTCTTCATCCTTTCTGGTACGCCTATAAACATTCCACTTAGTTTGCTTGTACGCTATTTTTTATTAGCCTCTTTTGATAAGTGTTTTTTTCTAGACAGTCTTCCTTGTTTTTCCGTGGGAAAAAATCCAGTGATATTCTCAATTTTATATCTTAGAATGTGTCAACATTCAACTGCTGCCTTATTCATCAGCATGTTTTTCTAATCTAGCTTTGCTAAGTATTTTTGTATCTTTATATTTACCTTTGTGGAAGTTTCTCCTGTAGTTATTTTTATTTTTATTTTCTGGTTTTACTTTGATGCCAAAATGTATTTGATTATAATCACTTTAACCCAATGGTTCAAGTATTTTGACATTTTGTTACTAATTCATTTTGTGAAGACAACACTATATCTAATACATTCTCTCCCCTGGTTTGTTCTAGCACGTGTTGAGTAAGGAAGCTATCCTGTATTAAAAGTAGATACTGTTGATCCTCTCCCCCTCTACTCTCTAGAGATTTCCATTTTATTATGATACATTCCCCTTTACTCGCTTCCGTTATAGCGTTTTGTATTTTTTCTTCGTTTATGTTTGGACTTCGGTAAACTAATCCAATACTTAATGTCAAATTCCCTGTAACTATATTGCATCATACAGCTTCATTGCACTCTGCTTCCGTTTCTAGTTTTATTTCTTAAGCTGGAATAGATTCTTTAACATATAAAATAACCCCCCCCTCCCCTTCTTCCTATTCTATCTCTCCTAAACATTACGTAACCTCTCAATCCTAATTCAGCATCTGATATGTCTTTGTTGGCCCATGTTTCGGTTATACCAATTATGTGAGGGTCAATATCTTCTACCATAATGTTTAATTCGTTTTTCTTATTTATTGTGCTCCTTGCATTTAAATACACGCACTCATAACCAGCTTCATAAATGTTTTTTTGACATTGTTTTACTGGTTTGTGTGTACTGGTGGCCTCTTGTCCTGTTAGAGGCACTTCTAAGTAACCCCATGCGCTTCTAAATTAAACATTGTTTGCTACCGAAAATAGTGTTGATGCTACCCATGCCACTCTCTGCGGCTGCTGAGAGTTCACCCGCAAATACTGCAGCACCATTTCCACTGAACACATCGGCTCTTCCAACAAAACATCCCAACAAATCCGCAAATCCAACTTCCTCTTCCCTACATAGCTGCTGAACTAACGTTTTTATTGCCATCCTCTGTCCATAACATTGACCCCTGCTTCCCATTACTGGTAAAATCCCTCGCAGAATGATCTGCTCAACCCGTGTCTGCTTAAGGGACTTTTTCCAAAATTGTCTGACAGTTGGTTTGGGAGAGGCCACTTTTTATATTCTCCAATCTCTGCTAAACTTTAATCCGATAAAATACATAGCCTAAACATTTAATTTCTGAAGTTTCTTTGTTTAAATCAGAAAACTCACTAAGTACAGGCGGTGTATGTCAGGAATGTTACCCTCCCAGTTCGTTTTTTAAACCCAAAGAAATATAAGTAAATGCTGGAATTGAATCTTATTAGTGACATTTGACAGTTATTATGTTCTTCTTCATGTTGTACTAAAAACAGTTTGGGGAACATCCATAAATTCATAAAATGAGACCTTGCTCCGGGAATGTGATTTGAAATTGCTCGTGCGTGCACAGTACTGTTGTATATACAAACTGGTAATTGAATTAGAACACAATTTAAAAATAACCCTTTCCCACAGAGCACTTCTGATGGATATTTTGTCGATAATATAGTCCAGAGATAATGATTTGGACACATCGCTTTTAGCTACACAACATTAAAGCTTGGTACCGGGCGTAACAATAAATATCGTAGCTTGGTACAGGGCGTAACAAAGCAAATTATATATGCAATCTATATATGTCAAACTGACGCGTACTGAGCAGGACAGCAATATATATGTTTCTACTGCACACTGTATTACACGTTTTGACTACGTGTGATTAGTTTCTTTGCGCCCACACCCACGTCCTCGACTACGTCCACAAGTGCATGTCTGGGGTTGTGACTTCCAACAAGTTTGATGTTTAATTGGTGTCTTCTTTCATCTATCATTATTTCCTTGGTATGTATTGGTGTTGGCATCACGGCAACATCACTTGTAACAGGAACTATTCCTGCATAATGGGAGGGTCCTTTCGCCATCATATTGTACACATTCCTGAAGTTGTCTCCTCGGTGCTATTACTACGCATCCATTTGGCCCTTTGCAATGAGAACGTCATTCCAGTATACCAATACGCAATTAAAATATATATATATATATATATATATATATATATATATATATATATATATATATATATATATATATATATATATATATATATATATATATATATATATATATATATATTTATATATATATATATATTTATATATATACACACACACAAACACACACACACACACACACACACACATTGCTGTCTTGCCCAGTAAACATCAGTTAGACATATATAGAACATAATATATATATATATATATATATATATATATATATATATATATATATATATATATATATATATATATATATATATATGTCGAATAACACTATTATAATCCAATTTCAGCATTTATTTATATTTCTTTAGGGTGTTAAAACTAACTCGGTACCTTGGTGCGGGGCGTAACAGTAGAGGGTAACATTCCTGACATACGTCGCCTGCCACTTAGTGAGCATTTGGATTTAAACAAAGAAACTGAATTTAAATGCTTAGACTAAGTATTTTATCTGAGTAAAATTTAACAGGGATTAAAGAACATGAAAAAATGACCTCTCCTAAGCTAACTTTCAGACAATTTTGGAGAATGGCCCTCGAACTAAAGTCAACAATCGACGATTGCAGATGCGTCATTCACGGATTCAGCATTTTCAATCAACCACCTCTAAGACAACGCGAAAGCGCCGCCCGTCAATTATACTTCGGGACTGTTTTCCTGGTTGTTCACTGTTCACTATCGCAATACTATAGTCATGAAACTATCCCAATAGTATCGCAAGGGTCATACAGCTATCGCAATATAGTCATGAAACTATCCCAATAGTATTGCAAGGGTCATACAGCTATCGCAATACTATAGTCATGAAACTATCCCAATAGTATTCCAAGGGTCATACATCTATCGCAATACTATAGTCATGAAACTATCGCAATAGTATTGCAAGGGTCATACATCTATCGCAATACTATAGTCATGAAACTATCGCAATAGTATTGCAAGGGTCATACAGCTATCGCAATACTATAGTCATGAAACTATCGCAATAGTATTGCAAGGGTCATACAGCTATCGCAATACTATAGTCATGAAACTATCCCAATAGTATTGCAAGGGTCATACAGCTATCGCAATACTATAGTCATGAAACTATCCCAATAATATTGCAAGGGTCATACAGCTATCGCAATACTATAGTCATGAAACTATCCCAATAGTATTGCAAGGGTCATACAGCTATCGCAATACTATAGTTATGAAACTATCCCAATAATATTGCAAAGGTCATACAGCTATCGCAATACTATAATCAAGAAACTAGCCCAATAGTATTGCAAGGATCGTACAGCTATCGCAATACTATGGCAATAGTAAAACTATCCCCGATAGGCCCCACTACACGATACTCATCCCTAGTCGCTGTACCCGTTGTCTGCTCCAGTACCTGTTGTCTGCCCCTGTACCCTTTTTCTGCCCATGTACCCGTTGTCTGCCCCTGTACCCGCTGTCTGCCCCTGCACCCGTCGTCGCCATTGAGGTGGTCAATATGTAAATGTTGCCTTTCAACCTCGTGTTTTTGAAAGTCCTGAAGCGACAGATTAGAGTTGTCTGTCGTTATAACTGTATTCTACAAACTGGGAGTAATATTATGTACTATTGACTTCGACTGTTTGGTTTGCAATTTGACGAGACACGCTTTTCTTAAAAGGCTAGTGTAGCAACTGAACGATGGACAGTCCTTAACTCCGACGCGTAGTACTGTAAGCTCTCGTTGAAACCACGTGTTCGTGCATCTTATTAAGGCTACGTGGAGAACTGGGCCAATATTTACATTGTCATTACCGTAGACGTGTAGAGAACAGCACTGATACACCAATTTGCTTATATGTCAGAAGGTTGTTATCAGATACGCCACTTTCTGCGTGTTTCATTGTTTTTGTGCCCACTGAACTGGTGTTCAGTAACCGGGGGTAAACTGGCGAGATCATGCACACGACCTTTCAGAATAGCTCTTAAAACTAGTTTTTGTCTCTCGAGTCTATGGTTAGCATCTCGATTGTTATTCATTACAATAAGAAGGTCTTGTCTGAACAAAGGAACCGTCTATGCTTATTGTACAACTATTAGGCTACTATGTCAGGTGACTCACAGAATGGTGTTTCAGAGATGTCTCATTGCAGACGAGTGATACGCCTTTAGCTATGTCTACACGAGGCCACGCGTCGTATTCAGAATCATACTGGCGACAACGAGAATCACTAAGATTTATTAATAAATAACTAACACCGGATTCAGAAATAAAGTAAGGGCTGTTGAAGACGAAGTTAACAAGATTTCACAAGATTTAACAAGAGTTGCCATCCAACACAAAGGCCCAGATGGCAATTGGCAGTGAAGCCATTTGCTTATCGAGAGTCCAACATTTTTCATTTACGTGTAACCCGCCCTCCTGCAATATGTGTCAACCTTGTTTTTAAACATATTCACGCTGCTAGCAGTGACACAATCTGTAGATAATTTGTTCCATTCATTTATTGTCCTCTGTGAATTTCAGTTTGATATCTTCTTAACTTCCTTGTCTCTTAGATTATTAAACCACATTCTTTTAGGCATTCTTCATAACTAAGGTTTCTCAGTTCTGGAAATTTTTTTTGGTTGCTCTCCTCTGTATTCGTTCAAGCGTATCTATATCCTTCTTACGAGTTCTGCTATGTTCCCTGAAGAGAAAAAACTGACTATGTTCGGCCACTGAAAAAGAAGACGAGATAATGTGGTACTTAGCCGTATAGTCGGAGAACTAGAGGAAAGGGGAATGCAAGAGGGGAGCAGCTAAACTGATTCCAGAACTGAGAGACCTTAGTTTCCCGTAGTAACAGTAGAAATGTGATATCTGATATATACAACAAAATGAGTAACCGACAGTGGCGATAGAGAACACAATCCTCATCTTTGAGTTTGTTCTAATAAATTAGGAATGCTCAACAATGAAAAATGGGACATTTGAGTTCTGATTTCATAATCTCTTCCGTTCTCTTTTGTTTCTAGAATATATTTGCCTTGATAAACCATTTTGGTTTTGATGATTCCTAGAAGTGTGCATTATAAATTATTCGCAGTGAACAAGAGAGGACCTGATAAGTAATGTCACGTAGCAAAGGGTCGAACTGTGTTGACACGAGAGATCGTTATATGTTGCAGTTCGACACACTACTGCGATAAAGTGTACACAGTCAGCGTGAGGAAGTCAAGGACAGTCCCCTACAGCTGCGGCTCGTGGTGGAGAAGGTAAACACCGGCTATACTTCTTCTTCATGAGCCGTGTCCAATGACGTTAGCAATCATCGCCGCCGTACAAGTCTGACAATGGTTCATTGTCAACCGTTAACCGTTATCGTAATCGTTATCGTTATCACTATTATTATCATAACAATGACAACGACAGTGTCGTCGTCATCGTCGCCGTTGTTACCGTTATTATCGCCATCGTCGCCGTTATTGATATATGTGAGTAACTGTCATCATTATCATAGTGTCGTGATCGACATAACAATAACAACAATTGTCATCGTGTGGGGCGCTGTGGCGGCGAGGTTAGAACGTCGGACTCTCAATCAAAGTAACAAGCGTGCTTTAGATCCTTAACATCAAGTGGCATTACAAAATCCCTGACACCGTAGTCCTGAACAGAGTTGAACAGTGTATATATGTGTGTATATTTAGTTGAATATCTTAAGAACTGATTCTTATTACCTAACTTCCAGCAAGTTAATAATAATCTATGTGATCGCATGTCTTAAATTATTTTATTAACCATGTTTACCTAACATTTTATTCTCTTTACCTATGATGCTCAGGAAGCAGAGGACAATTATCCAATGTTTTATTGGACAATAAACTCGTACCGTATCTTATCTTGAAGCCGTGAACGGAGGCTTCACGATGTTGCAAGGCTAGTGGACTCCCACTGGGAGATAACTTACCAACAAAGAAAAAATATTCACCCTTCCAGTACATACGCCATTCATCACTGGACCTGCCAGCACCCGCAAGCGTGCGTTCCGCTTCAGTGCTTGGCTAACCTTGCACACCTGACACAGACACCACTCATCACTGAACCTACCTGCACTGCAAACGTACCTTCCGCTTCGGTGCTTGGCTAGCCTTGCACACCCGACACAAACACCACTCATCACTGGACCTGCCAGCACTGCAAATGTAGCTTCCGCTTCAGTGCTTGGCTAGCCTCGCACACCCGACACAAACACCACTCATCACTGGACCTGCCTGCACCCGCAAGCATGCGTTCCGCTTCAGTGCTTGGCTAACCTTGCACACCCGACACAAACACCACTCATTACTGGACCTACCAGTACTGTAAGCGTGCCTTCCGCTTCAATGCTTGGCTAGCCTTGCACACCCGACACAGACACCACTCATCACTGGACCTACCAGTACTGTAAGCGTGCCTTCCGCTTCAATGCTTGGCTAGCCTTGCACACCCGACACAGACACCACTCATCACTGGACCTACCAGTACTGTAAGCGTGCCTTCCGCTTCAATGCTTGGCTAGCCTTGCACACCCGACACAGACACCACTCATCACTGGACCTACCAGTACTGTAAGCGTGCCTTCCGCTTCAGTGCTTGGCTAGCCTTGCACACCCGACACAGACACCACTCATCACTGGACCTACCAGTACTGTAAGCGTGCCTTCCGCTTCAATGCTTGGCTAGCCTTGCACACCCGACACAAACACCACTCATCACTGGACCTACCAGCACTGTAAGCGTGCCTTCCGCTTCAATGCTGGGCTAGCCTTGCATACCCGACATAGACAGCACTCATCACTGGACCTACCAGCACTGTAAGCGTGCCTTCCGCAGTTAAATCCTCTTGGTACCGTTAGGAAATTCAGGCAGATTCGATCAATGCACGTTGCCTCAGTTCACTCAGCTATACAGACAAGTACCTGGCTATATACAGTGGTGGATATATGGGAATTAGTCGCAATTCCAGCTTTATTGAATTCTTCCCAGGGAAGCCAATATGGCACCACGTTACATACGAACTTACCATTTTATCATCGACATTATAGTCATCATCATTATTTTCGGTACAGCAGCGATAATACCAATCTTTGTCGCCGTCACGTCAATTGCTTACCATATTCTTACATCGAGAAACACTTACTCTTCCCAGACGTACCTGTCACCGAACCGTGTGCTACTATGTGGCGGAAAAGAGAACTGACAAGTATTCATGCTGCCCAAACTGGAGAGGTTCACAATGCAATATACGTGAGTCAATCCTCAATAAATGACTGTAGAATAAATTTTCAACGTTGTTTGAATTCATCAACTTAGTTTTTCAAAACGAATTACATGTGTTTACATAACAATCGTTTTGCTAGTTCAGTGTCGTTTAAAAGCAAAGCAATTTCCCAAACTGTAGATCGATTGTTTAGCTTAATATAACTAAACCAAATCCGCAAAAACACATCCCCATCGCAGTTAAACCGTTTCCGTTTTCCGTTTCACGAAAGTGCAATATCTGCCTTAACTCTCTGCGAAATGTTCCGCTTGTTTCCCCAAAGCAATTCTGGAGAGCATACCTGCTTTGCGTCGACATAATAGCAATACTGAATTAGCATTCACGGTTATGTCTTTTTGTGTCATGTACATTTGACATTGCTTTTCTACTGTGTTCAGCGATCTGCCGACCATCCTGTCAGAACAATGCCCTGTGTTATGACGTCAACAAATGCTATTGCAAAAGTGGTCTGACGGGACGAGCGTGCGGCGTAGGTAAGTGACAAGGTGATGACAAGTTGGTGACAAGACCATTGTAGATAGGTTCGATTTCATTGTTGCACTTAGCGCTAAAACCCGTCAAAACACTGGAGACTACCTCTAATAATAGTCAAACATTCGAGATGTAGCTTACTACAAAGTCAAACTTTAAATATAGTGTTGTTGTTACTGCATAATACTTAATTTGTGTTTGTGTTGTTTAATTAATAAAGGTGAGAAATGTTATTGCTATTATTATTATTATTATTATTATTATTATTATTATTATTATTATTATTATTATACCATACTATGCCTACTATTTTTAAATTTACAACTCGATTGAAAATGTATTTTAATAATAAAGTACCAGGCTTTGAATAATGCAGTTATATAATTTACACAACCAACAACAAGGCAGCTCTGACTAATTACAACAATATCGTCACCACCAACAACAGCATCAACATTACATTAGTATCACATTAACTAATATGGTTAAGTAAGTAAACAGGAAGAGCCATGTGATTACCTAAACTAGTTGCAATTGCATGATTTCATCACAGTCTTCAATGTTTTCACCAGCATAGTAATTTCTTGTGTATTCTGCAGCGAAGTGTTCATTCAGCACCAACTGTTATCCCGGTACCTGTGTCGGCGCCGGCAAGTGCAGATGTTCCGGCGGGTTTGAAGGAAACAACTGCATCATAAGTATGACATCTCACATTGTTTGCTAGCAACGATAAACACTATACTATGTTGTCGTGAGTAATTGGCTATTACGTAGTTGAATGTAATATACTCCACAGTGGTACATGAGGCTAACCCAACATTTGACGACGACGATATATATATATATATATATATATATATATATATATATATATATATATATACATGTCTCGTGGTAAGCAGCTACGGTCATCAAGTCACAACTACCGTTACCATTGTAACTAAATGCCCTACCGCTACAGGTTGCAGCAATGATGTGAACTGTCTTTATGAGTAACTGTCAATTAAAGTACGAAATGAGAGAGAGGAAACAGGCACCAGTCTCAATGGCGCATCATTCCCACGCTTTGAGCATTCTGGGAATTTTGAAATGTTAAAATGACTTAGTCTTGCGATTTTAGTTCGAGACTCGCCAAACTTTAAAGTGTGTCAAATACGTCTGCTGGCGACATCTGGGGGCACAGAGAAGGTCGTCTTTACCGGAGAGTGCAACGCGACAGCTCAACTGTACAGGTGAGATACTGCAACAATAGCCACATCAGTATCTGACACTACCAAAAAGAACAGAGAATGTTGACACGATGTGCCGTATGTTTAGAGGACATGGACAGAGAGGTGTGGAGGTGAGTGGGTGGTCTGATAGACAGAGAAAGGCATTGGAGAATGGGAGGAGATAGAGAAGCACACTACCATGGGAGGGGGGGTTGGTTATGGAGGACGAAATAAAGAGGACCTATTAGAAACTGCCCAACACTTTTGTTTTGGCGGGTTGCGGGGGTTTCCGGGGATTTTAGCACAATATAAAGTGTTTATTTTATTTTGATTGTCGGAAGGGAAATGGGGTGGAGGTAAGGCAACAGAGCTTGTTCGCTTTGGAAATGTATATCAAGAAAGTCAGAAACCTCTTAGCACATATTTGATGCCCTTTACAGCATCAATCCCCACAACCGCTGGCGAAAAGAAAAACAAAATAAACAACCCAGTTTTGCAAAGCACTACATGCTCAAATGACGTCAATATTTTAAAACCTGGATTCTAAAATAAAAAGTTATCAATTTATGTGTAAATTATCTATGATTATCAAACAGGTAGATGTCTTCATTATAATACTTGTCTACAATCACACGCATCATCATAATAAATGTGCTTGCAGCCGGAAACAACAAAAGCATGGGTACATCAAACTATAGTTAAATGAATGATATATCCTATACTTTCAGCAACCGGAACGATATCAAATATGTCGTCATGGATTGGAAGACAGTGTACGACCGACCGACCGATATACCTCACAAGCCACCGTACATCGGGGAAGTAGGAATTGGAGTCATTAGCACGGATGGCCGGGTGAAACTGCTGAATACTAGTATGTGCATACATGTATCCAGTACTACGCTGAAACACACTGAGATTTGACATAATGCAAGTACAATGCAATTCGTGTTTAAAGTGTGAAGTTTCTAATTCAAAACCTCCACTCTGTCATCGCCACTTTTCAAGTACAAAGCTACTTTCGTTTCAATTCCTGTTTCAGAGTAGGGTGGTGTGAAGAGTGTGTGTGCGAAAATGGAGTGGGGACAGGAAAATACCTCCATTTGGGATTTTCTTCCTGTTATCTGTATCAGTGGCGTATCTAGAATCTCGCAAAGGAGGAGGCCACATTCGGGCAAGCCTAGTCACCCATGCTACCAAGTAGCATATTCACCCATGCTTCCAAGTAGCCTAATCACTCATGCTACCAAGTAGCCTATTCACCCATGCTTCCAAGTAGCCTAATCACCCATAGTACCAACTAGCCTATTCACCCATGCTACCCAGTAGCCTAGTCACCCACGCTAACAAGTAGCCTAGTCATCAATGCTGCCAAGTAGCCGTGTTACTCATGCTACCAAGTAGCATAGTCACCCATGCTACCAAGTAGCTTAGTCACCAATGCTACCAAGTAGCCTAGTCACCCATGCTACCAAGTAGCCTGGTCACCCATGCTACCAAGTAGCCTAGTCACCCATGCTACCAAGTAGCCTAGTCACCCATAGTACCAAGTAA
Organism: Lamellibrachia columna; assembly: GCA_963662155.1. Taxonomy (NCBI): domain Eukaryota; kingdom Metazoa; phylum Annelida; class Polychaeta; order Sabellida; family Siboglinidae; genus Lamellibrachia; species Lamellibrachia columna. The sequence goes on from OY759274.1 coordinate 17,154,584, forward strand.
CCTAGTCACCCATGCCACCAAGGAGACTAGTCACATATGCTACCAAGTAGCCTAGTCACCCTTGCTACCAAGTAGCCTAGTCACCTATGTTACCAAGTAGCCTAGTCACCCAATATACCAAGTAGTCTAGTCAGCCATGCTACCAAGTAGCCTAGCCACCCAAGATACTAAGTAGCGAAAACATACTGAATCACACGGGGAAAAAATCACTTTCAACGACAGTTATTCAACCGTGATTTCTGCCATATCCTTTGATGCCTCTGTGCACTCGGCACTGCATGTACCAAGGACCGAACGCGTTTTGCAAAACTGTCTCGTGTGAACTCGAATAGTTTTTGAAAAAAATATGTCAACTTAGCAGGCTCTTCACACGTGGACTGAACCCAGATTGGAAAACCTATCAAGTTAACATGGAAGATATACAGCTGAGCAACTGGAAGATATACAGGTGAGCAACTGGAAGATATACAGCTGAGCAACTGGAAGATATAAAGCTGAGCAACTGGAAGATATACAGCTGAGCAACTGGAATATGTACAGCTGAGCAACTGGAAGATGTACAGCTGAGCAACTGGAAGATACACAGCTGAGCAACTGGAAGATATACAGCTGAGCAACTGGAAGAGATACAGCTGAGCAACTGGAAGATATACAGCTGAGCAACTGGAAGATGTACAGCTGAGCAACTGGAAGATGTACAGCTGAGCAACTGGAAGATACACAGCTGAGCAACTGGAAGATACACAGCTGAGCAACTGGAAGATATACAGCTGAGCAACTGGAATATATACAGCTGAGCAACTGGAAGATACACAGCTGAGGAACTGGAAGATATACAGCTGAGCAACTGGAAGATATACAGCTGAGCAACTGGAAGATGTACAGCTGAGCAACTGGAAGATTACAGCTGAGCAACTGGAAGATACACAGCTGAGCAATTGGAAGATATACAGCTGAGCAACTGGAAGATATACAGCTGAGCAACTGGAAGATATACAGCTGAGCAACTGGAAGATATACAGCTGAGGAACTGGAAGATATACAGCTGAGCAACATGGATCAGTCATTATCTAAATTTTTTTTTTTTTGCGTTTTGGAATCCTGCACTTCAATTATCAATGCTATTACGACTCATAACAGCGACACAACAACGCCACCCTACGGCCATGACTAGGTACTAATGTGCTAATGGTGCTCGTCCATTTTACAGGACGGGACGCTATATACAACACATCAGTAAATTGTCAGAGCCCGGTCAGTCGTGCCAAACCGTACCTGGAGTCCAACTGTCCGAACGTCCGGCACAAGTGGACACGAGGTATCGCTCATCGTTACAGGTATGACCATTTCTGAAAGTTTCCCTGGCTGCAGCTCAGCTACTGGTGCTGTTGCTACGTTTGGCAAAGACGAGATACAACTAAATAACATGATGGGTCGTTGTTGATGAGAGAATGTTCATACATAAATACATGATTGGTTCCTACGCCTATTGCCTTTATAAAGACACATCTAATCAGATTCGAAGGAAAGTCGTTCGTAGTAAGTGCGGAATGATCTAAATCAATGTGGTGATTCGTAATGTCAACCCCCTCCCCGCGTTCCCAGTATAGAAGCTATAACGCTGGCCTCTACTTGGAGCGTTTCATTCAATACCGCCCCGATCCTAAGCTAGATGCGACAACGGCGGCCTCTACTGGTAACATTATGTTCAATGTCCCCCGTACACAGCCTGGAAGCGACAATGTCAGCGACTACTGGCGGCTTCAAGACTGTGTTGAACACAGACACGCAGAAGACTTATCGAGATACCTTCACCGGCGCCACAAACAGCAAGAACGTTGTCGTGACTTTTGACTTCGAGGCACCCAAACACTGCAGTAGAACAGACACCTGCACAGACGACAACACCGAACTTGATGTCGGCCGCGATATTGACAATGACGTGAGTACAGTGTCGCCCCCGTGTGGGCACGCGCATAGGTTCTTTCATGAATAAGTGTGCTGTGCGTGGGTTTAATCGTGAACACTGATTTTCCAGATAATTTGAATGCAACTGTTATGGGATGTTATAATAAGCACTACCATTATCTGCAATAAGCATAGGTGTATAATTGTTAAATTTGTGATGTTTATAGTAGAAAGAAGATAACCTTCATGGCCTGTCGTTCGCCCCAAAAATAAATACCTATGAAGCCTGTTGTCTCCACTTCCACTTTCCCTACTATCAACGAGCTTGTTGGACCCAGAAATCTTCGACCCGGCAAGTCATGTGGTTTGGTTGGACGGACGTCGACTCGGGCGTGGAGCTGTTCTCCTTCGAAGTATTCGCCTTGGCACCAGACAGTGAAGACCTTCTGACAGAGACATCCGTGCCCGTATACACTGGCATGCAGTCGGCCTTCACGTAAGCACATGATCTTCTACGTTGCACGATGTTATGTTGGCTGAACACCGTCCCGCAGATCAGTCACTGGGACATGAAATCTTCTGTTTGTCATAACATACTATTAGTCTTAACACCACAATCTCTTGTGTCATCCCTGATGTTGCCATCGTACGAACTTGATATGATTATTATTATTATTATGTGATAATAATAACCAATAACCACATTCTCGACACATTATGCATAAAAACTAACGTATGATCAAGTATTTGATGCATAATGTGTTGTGATTCTAGTGACAAGGACTTCCCGTCCTACACACTCTCCGACCCTGGGATGTACTCGGTCGTGTTGAAGGTCGAGGACTCAGCAGGGAACGCCGCCTTCGCCCGCGGACTGTTCCTGTGGGATCCGCGGTCGAATGTCACTGTCACTGGCCGACCGATGACAGTGTCTGGTGACACGGGTAACGGCGACGGCTTCTCTTGGCTCACCTCGTCCGTCGACCCGACACATCCACTCATTGTCGACTGGCACGGACACTTCGAGAACGCCTTCCAACACAACAACAAACTGCTCAACAAAGTGAAGAAATGGCCTGCTGGCAAAGGTAATATTGACATCTGATGTATCTCCAGTTTTTGATGTGTTTTGTGTTAGAAATATTGAGCAGGAATAATTTGATTACATTTCTTGGCAAGACTAGATGAGAGTTTTATTTTATTTTTAATATGCATCACATCAAACACAGTGATAACTAATTGTCTTGGAGTTAACGGTTTACGCCATCCATATTTAGCAAATCACCCTGCACAAATTCTGTAACATTCGTTCGCTGTAACATTCGTTGTTTTTGTGTGCTTGCGTGCGTGCGTGCGTGCGTGCGTGCGTGCGTGCGTGATATTACTATTCCGGCGATATCACCAATGTCTGTCCTGCAGGCCTAGACGATGGATACGGCAACAGAACCACGGAAGCTATTCCAAACGTCTTGGGAATAGTCCAGTTTTACATCGGCCATGGCAACGTGCACAGCCCTGCGCCGACTACGTGGATAGATGTAGTTGACGATCACTTCGAGGTATCTCGAACACAACGTTAGACTTAAACTTTAAATACGGTTTATGTGCTCGTCTCATATCGCATATTTGGTATACTCGCAATATGACAATGGATGACATCTATTTTGTTTCTAAAACACTTGTACTAATTAATATCTTAAACGAATGGTTCTTATTAATAACTAGACAACAACATGTTGAAGTGCATTTGTTCATATCAGACAATTATTTCAGTGCTACATATTTATGTTAGTATTTTAGTAGTATTAATATTACTTGACTGGTCACTGTTATCGTTTCCTCATTGAAAAAATTTGGAGCTAAGAACATTACATTGTATAGTGTCACGTCTTCGCAATGTCTTACTGGTTACCCGGTACCGATTGTTTAGTGTTACGTCTTCGCAATGTCTTACTGGTTACCCGGTACCGATTTATATTTGAGCATTTATAAGCATTAAAGAATTACTTTACTATGTTGCACTAGTCGCGACGTCGGACAGTTCACATGATACATTTTATCGAAAACCGTGGAACTTCATTAATCCGGACGCATTTAATTCGGACACTTCGCCATCCAGACATAGCGGAACCTCCAGCCAAACGCTAATATTCAACTGCTTCATATGTCCGGAAAACTCAATAATTCGGACAATGGGACATCAATGGGATTGAGGTGTCCTGATTAACGAGGTCACACAGTATGCTAATGAGTATACAGAGTACGTGTATTTGTTTACAGCTTAGAGCAACTATCACCGATGGACACTTCATCCGGGTATTCGTGAAGGCTGTTGACGTCATGGGGAACAACGCCACTGATTCGCTGGTCGTGGGCGTTGATTCGTCGCCGCCTCGGTTTGTCGAGTACACCTTCCAGAAGAACGTCGAGTCCGGCCGCTCGCTGTTGTCCTACAGTTCCAGGTGCGTTACGTCATGCTGATGGTGGTCAAAACGTCCTTGTCAGGAAACGCTAACAAATGTATCTGGTCCAATGAAACCAATTCGTATGCCATGAAATCAGGAGTGGTGGAGTGTAGACTTGCCATGTAGTGACCGATATAATAGTACCTTTCTACGTCTTCTTTCTCCTTTGTCCAGAGACAAACAGAAAACCAGAAGGCCATATTACATCAAGACGTTCTTAAAAGTAAAGCGGACGAGAGAAGCTCACATGGCGAGGCAGTAGCACCACCTATGAGAATCATTTGCAGATTTTGAAATGACAACAACGGTGATGAAACAGTGTAATGCTAGCATACTACAGAGTAATAAATAGCGCCATTAATTGAATTCTGATTTGGTTCGATATCATAGGAACCTGCTATGACCACAAGTATTGACGTTTTAGGATAAATATGAAAGCAAATGATCGGGACAGCGGAATCCGGGATATCCAGTACATCGTCAATGACGTCACAACAGGAACCGAGGTGTGGAACGGAACAGTGAATGGACAGAAGGAAACCGAGGTACTTAAAAACATATCTAAGCAATATTCCTCGCAATGTCTACTCAGTGACGACAACTACTGGAGCATTGCATATATTTTACAGATTGTGAATAAATGTGGATAATTCATCAACCTAATAATAAGAATAAATTTTGTAAAGAACTTATGTTTGCAAAATGAATAGACGTTCTTAAAATGTATAGGCATTCTTAGATTTCCGCAAATCAGTAAGTAATTCAAGCAAAATATGACTTATAACCTTATTTTAATGATATATACGTATAGAGCCATTTTTCGTACACATCATATATATACAAAATCAACATATTTATGTTTTACGCATATACAATATTGGTTTATGACATCTACGATTGTTTGTTCGTTTTTAATATAAAAATGTTCTCATAGGGACAAAATACTATAAATGACACCTCTATTGGTACCTTTTTCAATATTAATTGTTTTGCCTAAGAGAGTAAACGTTTTTAAGGATATTAGTGACTTCCAACACCGATACACGTTACATATTCCCTTCATAAACACATTTAATCAACTAAGTTATTGCGTCACGATGTCCTGTCTCTCTTATTGTTCTTACGCGTATCTTGTTCAGAACACACAACCATGTCTAGACGCGGGAACGTGCGACTGTACATCGATGAACGAGTGCTACTACCTGACCCAAGTGTTCTACCTCGACAACTGCTGGTTTCTTCACGGAGAGGGCCACGAGTACCAAATCGAAGCAACCATCTTCAACCACGCGGGGCTGTCGACGGGCGCACAACTCAAAGTAAGCTGGTTCTCCGCGTACGATTAGTTCATGTTTTACTTCACTGGTCAGTTTCATGGTGATTTATAAATAAACATAGGCGGATATAGAGGGGTAGTCCAGGGTGTCAGGACCCCCCTTTTATAAGTACCAAAAATCCATTGCAATTGCATGTCAACGGGAGACAAAGGCATTGCCAAGAAACAACACAAGGTCAAAATTATCGCTTACTACATACGAATACTTTAGTAGCAGGCCGACGTTTTCAGACACTGATCTAACACAGGCGATATTATACATGGCGTCCAGCGTATCCCCAATGTTATTCTTAGCATTAACGGTGACGTACACACACACACATACACACACACATACACACACACAAACACACACACACACACACACACACACACACACACACACACACACACAAACAAACACACACACACACACACACACACACAAACTAAACAAACTAATTTTCACTTGATTAACATCACTATCTTTATGTTGTAAATGTTTACCAGATTTACACACACAACACCCCGCGCACACGTACGCACACACACACACACACACACACACACACACACACACACACACACACACACGCACGAGCGCGCACACACATTTGAACAACAGTTATTAAAACACAGCTGATATAAACAGAGTTTCTATTATCTAGTTGTTTCCAGCACCCGCAACGTTCTATTAACTGACTATAGTCTTTATACTTATAATTTGTGTGGTTAGAATGTTACGTCCTTTTGAGGTCTCATTCAACTAGTTAGCCTTTTCAGAACTTTATCGCTAAGCACCACGTGTACCGTGTCTGGTTTGCGTCTTGAATTCAGAACAATGGCATGAAAGGTGGATGTGTTAATCACTACATTTACATTTCTGGGTTTTGTAATATAAGTACACAACGTCAGTTGGTAATGTCACACTGTTCCTCTCTTTATGGTGTATGTTTTATGATGCATTTTAATTTTACATGGCGGAAAGGTCTAAGGAAACGTTTTAATCTACCAGTTTGCACTCACTGTTATTATATGGTACTACTACTACTACTTTTAGCAGAATGTCTCCCGATTCAAATTCAGATCATGAATCGATGGTGCGCTTGATACAGAGTAGTTTAAAATGCAACAACAGTTTGGATAGACTCTCTTGAGTAGGCAATCTAGCCCTTCGGGGTATTGGTTCATATATGTCTAAACATTTCAATTCCCCTTTGTCTCAGTTCTAACTTGATGCCACGACTTTCTATAATATGAAACCTAGCTACTTTTATTGTATCATTCAGAACCACTATCAGAAAGGGCTGGATGAGAAACTATTAAACACAGTTTCCTTTGCAAAGGATGTGCTGAATAATACAAAGAATGCATGTTGCACTTTTTTTTTAAAGACGTGTTAGTCTCTTTGTGTGCAAAGATACTTCAATTGTAATTGAACTGTACACATTGTCGTAAGAATAAATATATATTTTACTATTACTACACTATGCAATAATGCCGATACAGAGTTAAGACGATTACATGCTGGTTTAGTCAATTGTAGTATACTCGTTTAGAATAGGCCAACCTACAGGTGTAAATGAAACAAAATCCACTCCGTTTAGCCGAAACCATAGACTCAAAAGTAGTTGCACCTCGTCTACTGTAAATTTGACATTTGAAGTTATACTTATGTGACGAATACAAGAAAATACATAGGACTACTTTACCACGATTTTTTTATTTTCAGCAAATCCGTATTAAAACGGGACACGGCCCAAGGCCGTATCCCTCCACAAAATCCGTACTGAGCGCGTACGATGTCGCATGTCTGAATTTTCGGTTGATTACATTAGGCCCTAACTCGATTAAAACCAGATTATTGGTGTCCCAAGTTACACACTTTCAAGTGTTTTGTCTAAAAAAACGTCAAACGGGTAGGAAGGGGGATACTTCCCTACCACACACACCCCGAGGTAGGACGGGGGATACTCCCCTCCCACACACATACACACACACACACACATCGAGGTAGGAAGGGGGATACTACCCTCCCACACACACCCCGAGGTAGGAAGGGGGATACTCCCCTACCACACACACCCCGAGGTAGGACGGAAGATACTCCCCTCACACACACACCCCGAGGTAGGAAGGGGGATAGTCCCCTACCACACACACACCCCGAGGTAGGAAGGGGGATACTCCCCTCCCACACACACCCCGAGGTAGGACGGGAAATACTCCCCTCCCACACACACCCCGAGGTAGGACGGGAGATACTCCCCTCCCACACACAACCCGAGGTAGGAAGGGGGATACTCCCCTACAACACACACCCCGAGGTAGGAAGGGGGATACTCCCCTACCACACACACCCCGAGGTAGGCCGGGATATACTCCCCTCCCACACACACCCCGAGGTATGACGGGAGATACTCCCCTCCCACACACACCCCGAGGTAGGAAGGGGGATACTCCCCTCCCACACACACCCCGAGGTAGGAAGGGGGATACTCCCTACCACACACACCCCGAGGTAGGAAGGGGGATACTCCCCTCCCACACACACCCCGAGGTAGGAAGGGGGATACTCCCCTCCCACACATACCCCGAGGTAGGAAGGGGGATACTCCCTACCACACACACCCCGAGGTAGGAAGGGGGATACTCCCCTCCCACACACAACCCGAGGTAGGAAGGGGGATACTCCCCTCCCACACACACCCCGAGGCCCTTCACGCCTCGTTTCGCGCCTTCGGCACTTCATATATTACCTTGGACCCCCTTTTTCTAAACCCTGGATCCGCCCCTGAATAAATAATATAATAATTCACTGACGTTATTATTACTAACCAAAGTTATTTATATTAATTTTGATGCGTTGAGTTGATGCAGAGTAAAATAAATGTTCTTATATATTCTTAGAAACGCTCAATACGATTCATATACACATACTAGACATTTTCACTCGAACGTTGCAACTACAACACACGTATATGCTATTTGTTCGCATAACTAAGCTATTGGCTGTACATACGTATACAACTGGGTGTATTAATGGGAAACACGACAGGCTTCGAATGGGTAACAACCTGATTGGAAGCCAGACCCTCTCGCTTGAGAGTCATATACGAAGCTGGTAATGTGTTTTGCCTTGTGTGTTTGTTATTGAATTATAACATGAAAACAGAGATTGACACATTTACATCAAAGGAACCGTGACCTTTTCATATAGATTTATTGCAATGCATGTTCATTATTTTCGTAACGTTAACACCCTTTTGAATTCCAGCTTGGCGTCTTGGACGGATTTTCCGGAGTGAACATGTGTGAGTAAATGTTTGACTTTGCAGGCCCCTGGTCGTCATATCTGGCGTTATCTCCGTTAAAAAAATAAAATAATGTAATGTAAACTTGTATTAATGACTCAGTTGCACAGAGGGTTTTTCTTCCGGTCTTCTCTTGTGACCAAGACAAGGGCACAACAAGTGATATTTACATCTCGTCAAACACGATTCGTAAAGTCATTCTGTCGACCATTTAATTTACTAATTAGAAACCTATGTGTCGTATCAGATGCTATTTTACAAATCAATACAACAGAGGTAACGGCAGGATTCACACATTTTCCATTTTGAGCTAGAGCATTTTTTAATACGCGTAGTTGGACTCGTTTTACTCATTTTCCGTCCTCAACGTGCATTGCTATCTAATGGAATAACTATCTAATGGAATGACTATCTAATGGAATAACTATCTAATGGAATAACTATCTAATGGAATAAATATATAATGGAATAACTATCTAATGGAATAACTATCTAATGGAATAACTATCTAATGGAATAACTATCTAATGGAATAACTATCTAATGGAATAACTATCTAATGGAATAAAAATCTAATGGAATAACTATCTAATGGAATAACTATATAATGGAAAAAATATCCAATGGAATAACTATCTAATGGAATAACTAAGCTGCATGACTCCAATGTGCATTCTTTATGTACTGCACTAAACAAAATATATCTGGCGAGGAAATATATACTTGGGTTTGGATTAGTATCGTTCTGCTCTGTTCGCCGTTCACAGTGGAGCACCATATCTATTTCCACGGATTTGATAGTGACACTTTTCGTTGCTCGACCAGAAGTTAACATAACGAGCTTTACCAACATGGCTCCCTGGTGGCATCTCTATCTATATTTTATGTAATGTGGATCGTTTTACCTTTGTGACCTTCAAATTGTATGATCAACATATGATATGTTGACTAACATAGAACATCCTTGCGATTCGTATATTGTAATGTGATAATGTTGTTTAGCCCGCATGACAATTGACAATGCGTTGCTTCGCTTTTAGACCCTACTGTGACAAACCTGACAGTGATCAAGACGTACGGCAATAAAGTGGAGATCTGGTGGGAGTACGTCATCAGCTGCTATGTCACCGAAGGGGTGAAAATCAGCTACAAGACGGCGTCGGATGTGGAGAAGGAAGTGACGTTGCTGGGTGCGCAGTCGTCGTATGTTGTCGAGGATCTCGACCCGAATAAAGACTACAGTATCGATATTGTTACTGTCTACGAGGGCGGCAAAACTAGCCAAATCAGATCGTTCCATTTCAACTCGGGCGACCTCGTAGACGACGTTTCTGGTGAGTGGAATTAATTTTAATTCAATATTAAGGTGGTATCATAGCTTATCTTGATCATATAATTATAATAATATGAACATTCCATCCAGTCGATTTCAAAGTTTCAGCCTTCTACACTGATCTTTATATATTGACTATACTATTATAATTTTCCGGCTGAACTGTGCAAAGAATTTAGGAGTCACCGTTGATAATAATTAAAATTTTAAACAGTATATTTCAAGTACTTGTCGCCAAAACTATTGCAACTGCTCTTGTTAGCAGTAGACTTGGTTACTGCAATTCCCTTTATCATAATATTGCTCTCAAGGATATCTTGAAACTTCAACGTGAGCTAAATTGTTTTGCAATAATTATGTACTTATTGGTTTCTGCATAAACTAATTGCTACATTTTATTTCTACAGCGAGCAGCGGTGGACTAGCAACGGGCACTGTTGTAGGAATAGTGATTGGTAGGTTTCTTTCAACTACTTCTCGCAACAAATCCGTGCTTGACCCGATCGCCTCTTCTCCTTCGTCAGCCGCATTCTTCACACTGCTGGCCAACATCTTATCCAACGAGGTGTACCTTGGCTGGCCTTTCGTGCTACAAGTCCTCACACTGCTGGGCAACATCTTATCCAACGAGGTGTACCTTGGCTGGCCTTTCGTGCTACAAGTCCTCACACTGCTGGGCAACATCTTATCCAACGAGGTGTACCTTGGCTGGCCTTTCGTGCTACAAGTCCTCACACTGCTGGGCAACATCTAATCCACCGAGGTGTACCTTGGCTGGCCTTTCGTGCTACAAGTCCTCACACTGCTGGGCAACATCTTATCCAACGAGGTGTACCTTGGCTGGTCTTTCGTGCTACAAGTCTTCACACTGTTGGGCAACACCTCATCCAATGAGGTGTACCTCGGCTGGTCTTTCGTGCTTCAAGTCCTTACACTGCTGGACAACACCTCATCCAAAGAAATGTACCTTGGCTGGTCTTTCATGCTTCAAGTCCTCACACTGCTGGGCAACATATCATCCAACGAGGTTTACTTTGGCTGGTCGTTCGTGCTGCAAGTCCTCACACCGCTGGGAAACACCTCAACCTCGGCTGGTCTTTCGTGCTTCAAGTCATCACGATGTTGCCCCAGTCACATATACTACTTCGTCGCAAACTGTCTTCTGGTCTTCTTCTTTCAATAGTTGGCTTGTTTGTGTTACAGTCCATTTTTTTGTAATCCATCGTCCATTACTACTTCTAGCCAATGCCTGATATTAACACAGAACCGATGCCATGTTTCAATGCACGATACATTTAAGACCAACAAACCGTATTTTGCATTTCCATCACTCGGGAGTAGGCTAATTTAAGCAAAGTATATAATTATGACCGTGAACAAGGAACAAGTGGTATAACATTGCACGGGATGTCACAGATATATGACAGTTGGCAAGAGCGTAACGGTAACACATGACCCCGGACGTCACCCGTAGCGGTAATACATGACACGGGACGTTACCCGTAGAGGTAACACATTACCCGGGACGTCACCCTTGATGTCACAGTGCGCGAAAGAGACGTTCCATGGTTTTCAGTTTGAATATCTCACAATTTGCTTCAAATGAATGTTTGTATTCCTGCAGCAACCGGTTCTTTTTTGCATAGCTCTTACTGTTCATTATAACGAGGTGTCGATGCTTGCAGTGATGTTGATCCTGGTGGTGGTGATCGTCGTGCTCGTCCTGTTCATTATAACGAGGTGTCGATGCTTGCAGTGATGTTGATCCTTGTGGTGGTGATCGTCGTGCTCGTCCTGTTCATTATAACGAGACGCCGCCAGAACCAACCGTACAGGCCGCGCAACCTCCACGACTTCAGACGGACCATGAGACAAAGTGTGTTTCTCGGCGGCGCCCGGACCGTCGACGGACCACACAACGGCGCCACCACCGTCCAAATGACGAACAATTTGGTGAGTTCCACATAGAGCAGATACTATGTTTTTTTTTTTACTAATATGAAATTGGACAGCACTGTATTTCTTGTTAGAGTTGGGATCGCCGAAATGCGATACTCGTAAAAGTGTATTATTACACGTTGGTTTACAAAAACGTAAAAGTGTATTATTACACGTTGGTTTACTAAAAACGTAAAAGTGTATTATTACACGTTGGTTTATTAAAAACGTAAAAGTGTATTATTACACGTTGGTTTACTAAAAACGTAAAAGTGTATTATTACACGTTGGTTTACTAAAAACGTAAAAGTGTATTATTACACGTTGGTTTACTAGAAACGTTTCAACCTTTCAAATATCTGATGTCACAAAGTAAGTGCAATAGTTGCACGCTGAACACATTTAATTAAGGAATATATGTAGAAGTTACTCAAATGTCGTGTCCTTAGAAACAAGTGTGATTAGACACACTTGGTGGGTTTAATTAGGAAGAAATTGACACTAAATTGTCAATGTCGTCATTACATTTTAACAACATTTAACAATATTTGCCATCCAAGCCAAAGGCCCAGATGGCAAGTGGACAAGGAAGCCATTGGCTTATCGAGAGTCAAACAATGTTCATCTACTTATAACCCACCCTCCTGAGATATGTGTCAACTTTGTTTTTAAACATATTCACGCTGCTAGCTTTGGTAGTGTCATGTCGTCATTACACTTGGTAGTTTCGTGTGGTGATTACACTTGATAGTTTCGTGTCGTCATAGTTGTTTTTGTCCTTCGTCGACCATTACCGTCACTCTAGTAGTTGATAACTGTGATAATGATAACCGTCTCCTTGGTAACCGTAGAATAACCCCACCTACAAACCGGGACACAACCAATACACGCCAGACGAAGACGACGACGACGACGTCTATTTGTACGGCAACATGGTGACCGACAGTGTGGCCTCCTGGAAGATCCCCGCCGGAAATGTTGAACTGGTCCAGCGACTGCCGAACGCCAAAGGGCGTTTCGCCGACATCTACCAGGCGACTCTGACGGTGAAGAACGGGAAGCAAGAGGTCGTAGCGAAGAGGCTGAAACGTACGTCTTGACTGATATGTGTATAGCTAATGTAGAGTTAACATGTCATGTGCGAAGGTGATGCTTCGTATCATCGCAGCATACGTATAAACGTATAATTACATAACATATACATGGGTTCATTAATTTTCAAAGGGGTTTATTATTGCAACCATTGTGGATCAAAACGTATAATATATAACACCATGTTAGATAGTAATATAACTAAACATGTGACAATGTTCAGACTAGACAAGATATGACATTTGCATACGTCATAAAAGTACCGGTATTATTCCATTTATTAGCAGGGACGGACGTTAGTCAGATTCTTCGAGATTCAACAGTGTTTTTTCGTCATCAATATTTTGACAATCATAGGTAGAAATGTTTTGCCAGTCACACTAGCAAATTAACGTTATAAGTGGTCTACGTCGCGTGAATGATGTGCAAGATAACGCAAGCGTTAGTGATAGTTAATGTATTTATTATTGTTCTGACTTACCACATGTGTTCACTCGCGCTTTCTCTCTTTCACTCATACATTAATTAATTTATTAATTCATTCACTCAATCACACACTCACCCAGTCAGTCAATCATTCATTCATTCATTAATTATCTCATTCGCTCATTCAGTCATTCTCTAATTCACTAATTCACTCATTCACTCATTCACTCATTAACTAATTCACTCATTCACTCATTCACTCAATCACTCATTCATTGATTCACACACACACTCATTCATTTAGTAATTTAATCATTCTCTCCCACTGGCACTTCTTTCTACTCTGCATTTGATATAATAGTCGACGTTGTTGAAACAAAATTAAGTTCTCTTGAACGTTGGCAGAACGCGGCAACGCCAACGACGAGATTCTAATGACTGCAAAGATGAATTTCTTTGCGACTGCTTGTCCAAAACACGAGAACATCCTCCAGTTCGTCGGCGCTGTTACCCAAGGTAAGATCAAATAAGGTAGTCTAAAATATGCACGCTTTATTGTCGTACAACGTCGATATATATATATATATATATATATATATATATATATATATATATATATATATATATATATATATATATTACACAACCATAATTTCACTCGTTCACAAAGAGTCATTAGTTGTGTATGACATCATTCACATTGATCGCGTTATTGTCGCAGACATTTTACGGAAGGGAAACGCTCTTGTAAGGTCGATAATTCCATCAACCTTTTCATATTATGTAATGGAGATATGCTGCATTTATACACAGTTCACATGACACGCTTACTATAATACTACTGTTTGCCGCTACAGGTCCCATCTTGCTGTTTGAGTTGTGCGACTTGGGCCGTCTGCGAGAGTGGCTCGTGGCACAGACTAAAGTGACGGAAGATTTGGAGGACAGGATGATAACGATCAGTCTGCACATCGCCCGAGGAATGAAGCAGCTGCATTCTCACGAGGTGAAGAATCGCTGTGTAGCGACAGTTGTAGTCGAAAGAAAGTGTCAACCAATTCAGTGCACATATTACGTTACAGTCGAATGTAGTTTATTGCAGTCATTATAATGACCCATGGCATATACAAGTTTACCTAACTGATTGTGTTTATATCATCACAAACTATTGTTATATGTGTAGTTTATACGCACGTTTTTATAGATCGTTCACCGACGACTTGGAGCCCGTAACGTCTTGCTGAAGAGCGCCGGAACTGACGTCATCTTAGCCAAGATCGCTGGTTTTGGACCGATGAAAGGCGAACAGGCGACTTCGGGTGACAAAGACAACGTTAGTATAATATGACATCCTTGTTCTTTACTTTCCTCTTCCTTGCAAGTGCCTTTTTTGTTTCATGGTGGCTCACATTAATGTAGCTTAAAGGTACAACGACATATGTTGTAGTATAAATATATATATATATATATATATATATATATATATATATATATATATATATATATATATATATATATATATATATATATATATATATATATATATATATATATATATATATGTATATATGTATATATATATATATATATAAATATATATATATATATATATATATATATACATATATATATATATATATAGTAAGACAAATGTTCCCATGCGAATTTATGCATTCTCCGAAACTTATACTTCTGCTGTTATTGTATTTCATCATACTCATATGTACTTTCCAAAGGCTTGCAGTGTGCTGACGTATAGAAAGGTTGTCGTGTTTGAACTAGTTGAGTTGTTGTCTCGCTGCAGGAGAAGATCCCGGTGAAGTGGATGGCGCTGGAGCAGCTGAGCGTGGCCCCCGGGGAGAGGCGCAAGTACGACGGGAAGACAGACGTCTGGTCGTACGGCGTCACACTGTGGGAGATCTTCAGCAAAGGTTAGACGTCATCCTTCGTTGTCGTTCTACCGTCCGTGGTGTTGCCACTCGTGGTGTAGCATAACAAGAAACACGATATTTAGTTACTGCGTTATCTTTTTCCAGTCTTTTGCGTTATTTCGTCTTGGGTGTTGCCGCCGGTGATGTAACATAAACCAGATAACACTGTATTGGTTGACTTGAAACCATTAACTCGGCTTCCATGGTCATAATCGCGGTCCCACATGTATAGTTGTCTTGTATAAATCGTAAAACATCAGCATCGCTGCCACAACTACCACAGTAGTATTCGAGTAACACACTTACAGTCGGTCGATTATTTATTAAGCAAGCAGAGAGCTAGACAGATTTCCTGCGACACCTAGCGGATTTCGCTTGATGTATGTATATTTAGTAGCCTTACAGATGGCTTCACTCGCTCCGACCGCAACCAGCACTAAATGGTCAGCCTCGTATCACCACCTGCGCCACACTGTTTCTTTCATCAGTTATTAATATTCTTGTTTGATCATGTAATTGTTATAATGATCAGCGACGATGGCAACAACAATAAGAACAGTAGCAACAACAACAACAACAACAACAGCAACAACAACAACACGAACAGCAGCAGCAACAACAACAACAGCAACAACAATAACAACAGCAGCAAGAACAACGACAAGAACAGCAGCAACAACGACAATAAGAACAGCAGCAACAACAACAACAAGAACAGCAGCAACAACAACAATAAGAACAACAGCAACAACAACACCAACAGCAGCAACAATGCAAACAATGAAAGTAACGATACCGCAGAAACAACAATAACAACACTAACAACAACATCATCATTTACAAGAACACCTCGACCACAGTTTGTTGATCCGTTGTTGCAGGTGAAGTTCCCTACTCCGACAAAAGTAGCAGTCAACTGAAGGCCGTCCTCGACAGCGGGTACCGCATGTCTCGTCCGACGCACTGCCAAGATACGATGTAAGTGAAACATTTTCTCTGTTACCTCATTACACGTATACAGAGGAAGCCACCTGTAGGGGACACGTACGGACAGAGTGCATGTCCACTACCATAACCAGACCGCTACATCCATTACAAGTCCAGTATTAAATATTTTATGTTTGTACCATACAATTTTCCCGCTGATACGATTATTTTAGCATCACCAGTCACACAAGGTGTTTGTGTAGCAGTATGTTTAGTGTCTTGGCAGTTAATGCAAGCTGAAAGATGTCTCGGCTAATTATGATACGTGTAGTGTACACATTATGTTGACGTATATTTAGAGGTTTATGAAGGTTTTGGTAACTGGCATACGTGGATATTTGCTATTGTGCCAACTGGTGTACGTTCGTATGCATACACATACCCAATTAATACATATATACACCATTTAAGCTGAGTTTATGCATTATATTTATGCGTGAACATTGCAATAAAATAGTATCCACCGTACCTGCATAGGGGTGTAAGGGGTGTTGATGCGCTCAACCGTAAAGACACTCAAGTCAACCTCACCCCCCCCCCGTGGTGCACCCCGGTAACCAGTACATTGTGCTGGGCAAACGAGGCTATGGCTAAGGGAAGGAAAACCCCGAAAATAAACCTACTGCGGAGGGCCAACAACCCTCCCAGCTCAAATTATGTTACAGAAACCAGAAGTGAATTTCAAAAGCCAGCTTGTGCTGGAAATGGCTACAGGAAGGCGACGGCCCAGATACCAGCAGATGATGACATCATTTATTTGGACAGTATGACGCTTCCAGATCAAAGCCAAACGGAAGTTCGGAGGCTGACAACGTCATTAACCAAGCCAAAAGTTAATGTAAATATAGGATGTTGGAATGTGAGAACGTTATACTCTATAGGGAAATCAGCCCAGCTTGCAAGAGAAATGGATAAATATAAGATAGATGTCATGGGCATTAGTGAATGCAGATGGATGGGACAAGGAAAAGTCAAGATTTAACACCGGAGAGAGCATAATTTTTTCAGGGAGAGAAGACAACATACACAGACACGGAGTAGCAATAATGATGACGAAGAAAGCAGAACAAGCATTGCTGGAATGGAAACCTATCAGTGATAGAATTATTTATGCTTCTCCATGTATGTAAAGTTATCGATCATACAAGTCTATGCACCAACAAATGAAGCCAGCGTCGAAGATAAAGACAATTTCTACGAACAGCTCCAGACAGTTGTGGACAGTGTTCATAAGCATGACGTACTCTTAGTAATGGGGGATTTAAATGCCAAAGTTGGAGAAGACAACGACGGATATGAAAACATAATAGGAAGCCATGGAGTAGGTGAAAGAAATGACAATGGAGAAAGACTTGTTGACTTCTGCGGACTCAATAACCTCGTGGTAACAGGTACCATTTTCCCACATAAACTTATACATAAACAGACATGGACATCTCCAGGAGGAAAGACAAAGAATCAAATAGACCATGTGTTAGTGAGTAGGCAACACCGGACATCAGTAATGGACACTAGGGCCATGAGAGGAGCAGACATTGCGAGTGACCACCAATTAGTGCGATCAAACATCAAGCTGAAACTAAAGAGAAAACAAAAGAACAAGGCGATCAGAAAGAAATTTGATATAATTAAGTTACAGCACCCAGCTATTTAAGCCCAATTCTCACTGAAATATGATATATTACAAGACTACGAAGAAACAGGCGACGAAGAAGTTGAGAAACAATGGCAAGACTTTGAGGATGCATACAAAGAAACAGCTCAAGAAATACTGGGGTACAAAAAGAAAGGGCAAAAACCATGGATCAGCAAGGAGTCGTGGGAGTTAGTAGAAGAGAGAAAACGACTGAAGAACAACATCGAGCAGACAAAGTCAGACAGGATTAAGCAGAATTACATGGATAAATATAGGTGTAAAGACAAAGAAGTGAAGAAGAGCATGCGACAAGACAAGACAAGAGTAAGTGGGTTGACCACCTTGCCATGGAAGCAGAGGAAGCAGCACATAATGGAAGAATGAAAGAAGTGTATGATATTACAAAAACTCTCAGTAATGACAAACGTAAGACAACAAATGCAGTGAAAGACAAAGGTGGAAACTTAATAACGGAAGGATTGGCCAGAAGGAAGCGATGGAAAGAACACTTTGAGGAAATCCTTAATATACCTATACCTGATGACCCTGTAACAGATGTGGAGACAGATCCGTTCATAAACGAAATCAGCACTGACCCAATAACAAAGGCAGAAATTAGAACAGCGCTAAGGAAGATGAAACACGGGAAAAGCAGAGGGCAAGGACGACATTACAGCAGAATTATTAAAAGCAGACATGAATACAACAGAGAAATGGCTTGTCAAATTATTCAGAACATTTTGGGAACAAGAGAAAGTACCAAAAACGTGGAAGCAGGGACTGATCGTTAACATACCGAAGAAAGGTGACCTGACAGAGTGCGGGAATTGGAGAGGAATTACTTTGACATCTGTTCCTAGTAAAGTATTCGGAAGAGTACTCATTGACAGAATAAGAGATGGAGTTAACAGCAAGTTGAGAGACGAACAAGCAGGTTTCAGAAGTGGGAGAGGCACAGTAGAACATATATTTATTTTACGAAATATTATAGAACATGTAGTGGAATGGCAGGCAACTCTATACATCACGTTTGTGGATTTTGAAAAAGCATTTGACTCAGTGCACCGAGAGAGTCTATGGAAAATTATGGAGAGCTATGGAATTCCATGCAAGATAATCCACATGGTACAGATGTTATACGAAGATAGTGAATGTGCAGTGTTAGACGAAGGTGAGGAATCTGAGTGGTTCAAGGTCAAAACTGGAGTTAAACAAGGAGATGTAATGTATGGATTTATCTTCTTGATAGGAGTGGACTGGATAATGAGAAACACAACAGCGGGAAACAACACACATAACTACACACACAACTACACACACAACTACACACACAACTACACACACAACTACACACACAACTACACACACAACTACACACATAACTACACACACAACTACACACACAACTACACACACACAGCTACACACACAACTACACACACAACTACACACACTGAATCAATTTGCAGCAAGGACAGGACTAAGAATAAATAAAAAGAAAACTCAAATATTGAGGATAAACAGCAAGTGCGAAAACAGAATACTAATCGATGATCAAGAGCTAAAGGAAGTGGACAAGTATAACTACCTTGGTGCGAACGTTAGTAAGCAAGGAGGAGGCGGCGATGACATTGTTAACATAATTTGTAAAGCGAGGGTATCCTTCATGAAACTAAAACAGATATGGAGTTCAAATATATACACATTGAGATCGAAATTGAGGCTTTTTAACACACTTGTTAAACCAGTGTTGTTGTATGGAAGTGAAACATGGAAAATTAAAGAAGGAGACAACAGAAAGTTAGATACATTTTTTTCAAGTGTTTAAGACGAATCCTACAAATTTGATGGCCATACGTTGTATCAAATCGAGATATTCTGGCAAAAACAAAATTGAAGACAATCAGCACTGAGGTCAAGTTAAGAAGATGGAAGTGGGTAGGACATATCCTACGAATGGACAAGAACAGCAATTGTGAGACTGCACTGACCTGGACGCCTGAAGGTAGAAGAAAGGTTGGGCGACCAAAGACAACGTGGCGATCAACTATTGAAAATGAAAGACGTATACTGGGGTGGAACGAAGCCAGACGTGTAGCAGCTGACAGAACAAGATGGAGGAGATTCACTTCGGCCTTATGGGCCACTGGGCCCGAAGAGGATAGGTGAGGTGAGGTACCTGCATTTCGTGTTACCTGAGTTCCAAACTGTCGGCCTAATCACGTTGCATGCGTCTGATTTTATTTATAGGTATGACCAGGTTATGAAGCCATGCTGGAACAGCACCGCCACCTCGCGTCCGTCGTTCGCTGACGCCATAAACAAGATCGAGATGTTGTTCACAGGTGGCGCAGCAGGGGACGAGTACTACTACGACAACTCGAAACAGGGAAAGGTAAAAGGACAAGGACAGGCAGTCGTGGAAGACGATGGCTTGTATCAGAACAACCTTGTGCCACAATAAAGTCACTCCACGGGCAACACCCAGAGATGTGCCGTGTAGAACGTTTACACTTTTTTTCTTCGTCGACTGCATTCTGCCCCTGTAGTAGCAAGAATACATCGCACACCTGCAACCACTCCTTCTTCGCTTTGACCTCTGTGTCCCGTCCTCAGCCAAAGATATTAGTTCCTTCAGGTCCTGTCTCGATCTGACTGTACATTGTCCAAGTAACAATATTGAACAAAATTGCCATCCCAGGCAAAGGTCAAGATGGCAAACGGACAAGGGAGTCACTGGCTTATTGAGAATCCAACATTGTTTCATCTATGTGTAATCCGCCTACCTGAGATATGTGACAACCTTGTTTTTAAACAAATTCACTCCGTCGCAGACTTAACATATTTGTGCAGTGACGTCCTTTTCCAGCACCATGCCCAACTAATACCCGGGCATCTGGGCATATTGTGGCATCCGTAGCACGTGGCCGAACATGGACCATCTTTGTTGGTCCTCTTTCATAAATAAACACCAGCACTGTATATCATATGTTGTGTAGTGCATATAGTTGCATAGTGTTAACTATTGTAGTATAATGTTGTGCAATGCTTCATTCTTTCATTATTAGCTATACAATCGATAGATACGTGTGCAGAGTCACGTATGTTGTGTTTTTATGGATATTTGCTGTCAATATAAAAGCAATGTAATGTTGTGCCCTCGATATAACATTATTTTGTGTTGAAATTGCTGTGCCACGATCACCGTTCGGCGGTTTTGTGTACATCGGTGAAGCGATGAACGCGGCGGAGCAGTAACGTTCGAGCTGTACGGTGATGTGTTCATCGTTCATACATCTTCGATCCAAGTTTAGAATATTGCGTTTAGAATAAAAGTTGACCATGTTTCGCTAGGCATGTCAAGTAATATAAGTAAACATGTATAGCACACGAAGCTTGCACATTCTTCAACATTCGATAAATGTGGCTTTTCGATATTATCTTGTCAATGCTTAGTTGTAGAAATATATATCTGCAAATGTTTGACTGAATAAATGTTTACACATGTGTCTGTATAGCTTCCGTGTGTAGTTGTACAATGTGGGTTATAAGGTGAATGAACTAATGAAACCAACTGAAACAATGTTTGTGTAAATAAATCTGTATTATACTTCATTAACCTCACTTCCACCTGGAACCTCCTTCATCATGCTTCTCCGTCTCATTCCGTAGTCGGTTTGTCTCGAAGTAGGCCGTTGCCTGGTTGGTTGTGCGGCAAGGTCAGGACTTCCCATCTTTTGATATTGATGTGACCATTTTATGTAGGTCTTCAATATGTCTCTTAATCACTTTCTCTACCCGCTACGTGGTTCAGCTGAGAAAAGAGGACTTGTCTGGTAAAGCCGGAGTTGGCCATTCTTACACAGTGACCCGTCCAGCGGAGTTCAATCTGGACAACCATTGCTTCAATGTCATTTGTCTTTGTTCAGCTAGGACACTGGTGTTAGTACGGCGGTCTTCCAACTGGACGCGAAGCATCTTCCGAAGGCAGCGTTGGTGAAATATATTTAGTTGACCTTCATAAGTATACTAGTGACGCCGACGACTTTGTATATCACGACCCTGGTATCTTTCTTCAGGTTGCGGCTGTCTAAAAGATTCGGTGGTGCAGCGTCCTAAAGGAGGTGTTTGCAAACCACATTCGATGCTGAAGGTCATCTTCGACAGTTGCCTTTTGGGAGAGAGGTGAATCCCTAGCAATGGGAAGTGCTCGACAGTTTTAAGAGCTCCTCCGGCCACATTAATTTCAGGAGGTCCAGTTTGCTGGCTGGAGTAGTTTGATGGATGACCTTGGTCTGCCTGGTATTGACGGAACGACCCAGCTTTTGGTAGCCTGAGCAAAGATGTCCAGTCAAATCTGGAGCTTATCCACAAAGTGACAAAGAACATCACAATAGTTTGCGTGCGGTAGGAGGTCGATGACAACTGTCTACTTCACTTTTGTCTTCGCCTTGAAGCGACTCGTGTAGAAGAGCTTCCCGCCAGTATCCAAGCTCTGCGTCACGAGAGAGGCGATCACCTGCAAGAAAATGGACGACGCATAGGTTCTGTTAGGTAGACGGTGACACTGGTCGGTGCGATAGCAAACCTTTGCTTGATTCAAGCAAGGATTCGATATCGCAACTCAATGAAAGATGAACGGTTCCGTTTCAGTCGAATTCTAGAGGACGGTTATGTTCCTTTTATCATGGAGAAATCGTAGGATGGTGATGAAACTGACAAGACACCCAAACCTGGACAGGACTTCCCAAAGGGCTTCATGAATGATGAAGTCGAAGGC
Organism: Lamellibrachia columna; assembly: GCA_963662155.1. NCBI lineage: Eukaryota > Metazoa > Annelida > Polychaeta > Sabellida > Siboglinidae > Lamellibrachia > Lamellibrachia columna. The sequence goes on from OY759274.1 coordinate 17,177,709, forward strand.
CCAGGTCATGTCATGTGACTGAAGGATATAAATATAGCTTATACTAATTTATGTTACGGAAACAGGAGTTGGTGTCAGTGGAATATGAACATACTTCTACCAATAAACAAGGTTTTATATTCATGGCAGTCTTATATTGGAGTGCTCACAAAAACTAACGAGTGTCGGCTGACCGACATATTGGGCAACGAACGCATTTTTTACATTATTTAATAGCATTTGTATTTCGACAGCTATCATTTGATATATATGCACAGTGTTTAATCAAATTAGTGTACCCTCGTTATCTAAACAATAAACCGTGTTTATTTTTCAACAGTGCGTTGTTATTATTCATAATTAGAGACGTCGTCTGTCACTGTAGGTAGCCGAGTCTAACGCTTCCGGGGAAGGCGAGGAAGATAGAACATAGAGCAAACCTAATGTTGTTTTCCATCGGAAGCTTAACTCCGTATTGTTCCATTACTTGTAGCTTGAACACTAGAAGTGTACTGGTGCTGCATCTGCAAATCACAGTCAAGACAATGCTATAAAATAATTTTCCACGTAAACACGCAACATGTGTTTATTCCGAAATAGTACATTATTAGGGTCTACGTTTTTATTATAGAACCAGTTGTAACTACAGTAGTAAGTGTAAGTGTTTTAATTGTTCCACCTTGCTGTTTTATCCAGATATTGAAATAGGTAATGCTTCGACTGTTGGGTGTCGTAATACTAATTATTAACATTGATGTCGCTTTTGCTGCCTGTTATTGATATATTTTGTTTTATTTAATATAACGGCCTAGATTAACCATGGCGCAATTAGGTTTTAACAACATGGTTTGCAATTTTTAATAACACATGTATTATACATGCTAATAACATTGTTCAATATATCAAACATACATCAACACAAATATTATAATAGAAAAACATAATACAAAAAAATGTTTTAGTTGAGAGTCGGTGCTATAACATATTTAGTTGAGGCTGGGCGATATAACACATTCTAATAACGCAGATACACGTTGCAGCAACGTATAGTCACAGTAAAATAAAGTAGACCGTGCAATAACGTAGTGACATGTTGTAATAATTTAGAGACAACATGTCGTAGTGACGTATAGTCATGTCTTGATAACGTAGATACATTTTGTAATAATGCAGACACAGGTAATAATGACGTAGACACAGGTTGTAATGGAATACACTACTCATATGCGACGTCGGACCACGGGGTGGCTTCATGCCACTGGTGCACGAGGTAGACGTCGGACCACGGGGTGGCTTCATGCCACTGGTACACGAGGTAGACGTCCGGAAGTACAACGAACGTGAATCTGGCAAACGTGAAATAAAAAATGTAATCACGTGTATGTTTCGCCATGACGGTTTAGACAACGGTACTGCATTTGACAAGAAATTCGACAAGAAATTTTACAAGACATTTTACAAGAAATTCGAATAATAGCATCTATATCACTACCCATGGATTTAACCTTTTCAAACATGGACATTACTGTTGTTAAGTTAACCAATAGCGGCCGTTCCTAGGATATTGGGAGCTTGCACACATCACAGTTATTAAAGCATAACCATTTGTAACTACAAATAAGAATATCACGCAAGTGGTTTATTATGAATACATTATTTAATATACGTAATCTTAATTTAATGGGCCGCATCATACAGTTAGATAACGCTACGTCACGAGTGTCAAACTTAAGCAAAATTCGCTCGCCAAATTAAAATATATCTGTATACACCTATTCTTATGTTTGCCAATATAATATGGCCATGATGTTTGCCAATATAATATGGCCATGATGTTTGCCAATATAATATGGCCATGATGTTTGCCAATATAATATGGCCATGATGGTTGCCAATATAATATGGCCATGATGTTTACCAATACAATGTGGTCATGATGTTTGCCAATATAATATGGTCATGATGTTTGCCAATATAATATGGCCATGATGTTTGCCAATATGATATGGCCATGATGTTTGCCAATATAATATGGCCATGATGTTTGCTTCCAAGCTCAAGTTATGTGACATATGTTAGCCATTATTTACTAAACTAGCCTCCTCTGGTGAAATAGCACGTTTGATTGAGACTTTGCGTTGGTTCTGTATATACCAGCAGAGGTTAATATATATTCGATCTCTCCTAAACATTACGTATCCTGTCATTCCTAATACAGCATTTGATATGTCTTTGTTGGTCCACGATTCGGTTATGCCTTTTTATGTGAGGATTAATATCTTCTACAACATTTTGTAATTGTTTTTTTTATTTACTATGCTACAATGTGACGTAAATCGTGCAAGCACCTATATGCTGGGTGCATACATTATTTTCTAATTACGATGTCATCCGGGCATTTGGATAACTCATAAAATAAAAGTGAACTTTTATCAATAATTATTTATACGATGCAATTCGAATAAATGTTGATTATATTGACACAACTGTCAGATTGAAAAGGTTAATCAGATAAAAAGAGATTTAGTGTAGAATGTCTATCGTGGCGCTGATTGGCTGCTGGAGCTTCACCGGAATGCCTACACAAAATGGAGTGGTGACAGTGGGTAACAACAAAACCACACCTTTGAGGCCAGACACTCTTCTCGGTGAATTCGCGTTAACCAATGGGCTACGTCCCAACGACTTTAGGGCATTTAGGGATGTGACCAATCGTGAATGATGTTACAAGTAACGGGAAATAACTGTATTTGGTAGTGGACCCGCCGTCGTTGGTTGGATGGATAATTATTGATACGCTATTTGAAGCTTGGCGGAGTGCGTCTGGTTCCTAGAAAGACGTCGACCAAAAGAGGAAATGGGAGTACAAATGATTCAGCCTACATTCTATGGAATGATATTAGTGATAAAATTACCACGATACATGCTAAAATAAATACATATAAAACAGCACATTATTTCAGTGGCATAAACTTTAATTTCTGCATCAAAACACGAGGCTAAGATTACAGACTGAACAGGCCGAGATCACCAAGACAGAGATCACGATAGGCCTGGATCACTATGATTCGTTCGATTGGTATTGTGGCATGTTTCGTTTTATGGCATAATTCATATTATGACATGTTTCGTATTATGCCTGATGGTTTCCATATATTGTTTACTGGGTTTCACATTATCCTTTCTGGATTTCATATTATACTTTCTGGATTTCATATTACGTTTGGAATTGACAATCCACAATGGAAGTATCACAATGCCATTTGGTATGTAGCATTTTTGGCCCCAGTATCACTCCATAACATCCACACATGGCGTAGGATACAGTAAAATATCCACGTTTCAACGGGTTTGTCTGGCATGAGTACCGTAGTATTACTACCACGCCTGACTCGCGAGGATGAATGGTATGAAATCAGTCAGAGAACAGCAACTGTACCAATGTAACATGTTTACTTCGAAGACATTCAATCACACCGTGTTTCATTTATGTGGAGTACAGGTCTTTCACCTATGTGTTGTATCGCATGTATTCACACTGTACACGCAGGGTTCGACATTAATTTAGTTACGATTAGTTTAGCGCCACTTATAAGTAGTAGTATAACTAGTTATGCTGCTGCTGCTGCTGCTGCTGCTGCTGCTGCTGCTGCTGCTGCTGCTGCTGCTGCTGCTGCTGCTGCTGCTGCTGCTGCTGCTGCTGCTGCTGCTGCTGCTGCTGCTGCTGCTGCTGCTGCTGCTGCTGCTGCTGCTGCTGCTGCTGCTGCTGCTGCTGCTGCTGCTGCTGCTGCTGCTGCTGCTGCTGCTGCTGCTGCTGCTGCTGCTGCTGCTGCTGCTGCTGCTGCTGCTGCTGCTGCTGCTGCTGCTGCTGCTGCTGCTGCTGCTGCTGCTGCTGCTGCTGCTGCTGCTGCTGCTGCTGCTGCTGCTGCTTACTGGTATGGTGAAATATTAAACAATAAAACAGTAAAATATTGCCTCGATTATATATTAGTTTTTCCACAACACATTATAGCTACAAAACAATTTAGTGTTGAAACCGAAAAAAGAAGCACGAATATACATCCATTCCAAGGAGCATGAGGAGCAGGAGGAGCAACAGGAGCAGGAGGAGCAACAGGAGCAGGAGGATCAGGAGGAGCAACAGGAGCAGGAGGAGCAACAGGAGCAGGAGGAGCAACAGGAGCAGGAGGAGCAACAGGAGCAGGAGGAGCAGGACACAGCGTTCATAGACTAGGTTGTTCTTATCATTCTTGACTTGTCGCAGGATCTTCATCACATCCGCATTGTTTTGCAATTCGTACATAGATGGGCACCGATCATAGAGTTACATCATTAATCACCCCCCTATAAACAAGAGCGATAAGCCAGCTCACTGCAGTGAAAGTGGGCGTGAACCACTGGCCGGCATTTCATTGCACGGTAGAAACAGTTGCATCCACAGTGTGAACATAGCATGTTACAAATAGTTGTCTAACATGTGTAAGTAAGTAAGTGAGTAAGTAAGTTAATTTATTTCCTCCTCACCATCATCGTGTACAATATAAGGCAAACAAAAGCAATGAAGAAGAGGTGGCTACCAGAGAAGTATAAACTTATCGGGTTAGTAGCCAGCGACGATGACACCAGGAACCAATTAACTTAAAGATTTGTCTTTGTCATTTGTTCTTAATGGGGCATGGCCTCCAGACTGGGACAACGAATATGGTTATTTCCTGTGTGGCTTACAGCTGTACGAATCGACAGAAGACAGGATCTAACATCTCGCTATTTTCAGATAATTTATGTCACAAATGTTTATGCTGTGTTAGAGTATATGTGAATGAATGTAACAGTTTCGAAAATGTTCTGAAATATCAATATATTACAGATACGTTTGTTTTTCTTGGGGGTAGCGTACATTAAGTGTTTCCCAGTAGTCACATTGATTGGGTGCAACATAAAATGTTACAGGGGTAGGATTCAGTTTTATAAATAATGTGTGCGTGCGTGTATGCATATTTGTAACTCTTTTTTAAAACTCTACTAGATGTCAGCTCATTAATAAGATTTTTTTCTTTATTTATACATCTGCATTTAATAAGGTTCTCCCCTTTTTGGTCGTCGTTTGCCTTTTCATCGTTGTATGAACCACTGGCAGTGGGCAGGTCCACTGGACCTGTACGGGATGGAATAAGACGCTCCCGCCTCCACGAGTCTACCACGTATGGGTAAAATACGGTGATGTTAACATGACATCACAGGGCGGATGTCTTCCTCGATGAAGTCAACGGCCAGGACGGAAGGGCTCTAAGATGAGTTCAACGACCACGTGTTCAGGACCAAGGCGAGCCACATTTTTTTGGTGGATATCGGCTGTGGTCAACCAGCCTGGAGAGGGATGGGCTCCGCCAGGTTGCAAATCTGCCCTAGACACACCATGATCATGAAAACCAGTTTGAATCACATACCGGATCGGTCGCAGCCCGGGTCAAAAATGACCGCGCTTCCCGCCGTACATCAGGACGGGGGTGTTAAGTATGCTACTGGTGCCCCTACCAAAAAGATACGTGGAAGAAACGACATCACCATCGGCACATGGAATGTCAGGACATTGAGAGCTGCAGGAAAACTGAAAGAACTCACACATGAGATGGAGAGATACAGATGGAACCTGCTTGGACTCGCCGAGATGCGATGGAAAAGCTTTGGTGAAACATCGACCGAAGAAGGACACAAGGTCTACTTCAGTGGCAAGAAGGACAAACACGAACAAGGCGTTGGGTTTCTTGTTCACAAAGACATCGTGAACACTGTCATGGGTTGTCGCCCTATCTCCAGCAGGCTCATCACCATCCGCCTGAAGGCAACTCCCTTCAACATGACAGTCATACAAGTTTATGCCCCAACGTCTGATTATGACGACAGTGAGGTGGAAGATTTCTATGGCCAGCTGCAAGAAGTCATAGAGGAAACGCCAAAGAAAGACAATCTTATTGTACTAGGAGACTGGAATGCAAAAGTGGGAAAGGATGCGCAGAACAACTGGCAAGACACTTGCGGACCTTTCTGCAACACGGAAACAAATGAGAGAGGTCACAGGCTCCTCGAATTTGCAATGTACAATGAGCTAATGCTGGCTAACACATTTGGCCCACACAAAACATCTAGAAGATGGACCTGGCACAGCCCAGATGGAAAACATCACAATCAGATCGACTACATCTTGGTGAAACGGCGTTTTCACACAGGAGTGAACATTGCCAGGACACGAAGCTTTCCAGGAGCAGATATCGGAAGTGATCACGACTTGCTGATGACATCCTTCCACATTCGCCTGAAGAGGATCAGCAAACCAAAGCCAACAAGAATCAAATTTGACATCGAGAAACTTAAGGATCCTGATGTAGCAGAAGCATTCAAAGCAATGATAGGTGGGAAATTTGCACCACTTATCATACTGGATGACAAATATACCGACGTGAACTTGCTGACCAACACCTTCAACAAAATAGTGACCGACACAGCCCACGAGATCCTTGGAAAACACCGTCGGACAAAGAAACCATGGGTCACAACAGACATCCTAGATCTTTGTGACAAAAGAAGGGAATTGAAAAGGAGAAAATGTGATCCTGAAGTTGCAGCAAAATACAGAGAAGTCAACAAGAAGATTAAACAAGGTATGAGAAGAGCAAAAGATAACTGGATAGCAGAACAATGTTGTGAAATTGAAGACAGCTTGAGCAAGAACAACAGCAAGAAGGCTTATCAAATAGTGAAAGACCTGACATCAGTGAAGAAAGGGATAACTACCACTATCCAAGACAAATCAGGGAAATGCCTGACAGAAGAACAGCAGATCCTCAATCGATGGACAGAATACTGCTCAGAATTGTACAGCCACAACACCAACGGAGACCCAGTAGTACTAAATTGTACACAGACTACTGAAGAGGACGACTACCACATTCTTCGTGAGGAAGTGGAGGCTGCAGTAAAGTCTCTGAAAAAAGGAAAGTCAGCTGGAATTGATAACATACCAGCAGAACTGGTTCAAGCTGGGGGAGAAGCCTTGATTACCACACTTACAACAATCTGCAACAAGATCTGGCAGACAGGAGAATGGCCCACCCCATGGACTCAGTCACTGATCATAACACTTCCCAAGAAAGGCAACCTACAGATGTGCCAAAATTACAGAACAATCAGCCTCATCAGCCACCCGAGCAAAGTCATGTTGAAGATACTACTCAACAGACTCAAACCCCAGGCAGAAGAGATTATCGCTGAAGAACAAGCGGGTTTTCGAGCAGGACGGAGCACCAGTGAACATATCTTCAACCTTAGAATCCTTTGCGAGAAACACCTTCAACATCAGCAAAGCCTGTATCATGTCTTTATAGATTTCAAGAAGGCCTTTGATAAGGTATGGCATGCGGCCCTATGGGCAACCATGAGGAAGTACAACATAGGCTCCAAGCTTGTCCGAACCATTGAACACGTATATGACAATGCCACCAGTGCAGTAACCTTCAACAGCAGCATAGGAGACTGGTTTCGAACAACAGTCGGAGTTCGACAAGGATGCCTACTATCACCAACGCTCTTCAACATTTTTCTGGAAAGGATCATGACTGATGCTTTAGAAAACCATCAAGGCACTGTCAGCATTGGAGGCAGGACAATCACCAACCTTCGTTTTGCTGACGACATCGACGGCTTAGCAGGAGATGAACAAGAACTAGTCAATTTAGTGGAGCGCCTTGAAAAAACATCTACATCATACGGCATGGAGATCAGTGCCGAAAAGACCAAACTGATGACGAACAACACACAAGGCATCAGCACAGAGGTCAAAGTTAATGGACAGAGACTTCAGACAGTAACAAGCTTCAGGTACTTGGGATCAATTATCACAGATGAGGGTTCCAAACCGGAGATACTTGCCAGCGTTGCACAGACAACAGCAGCACTAACAAGGTTGAAACCCTTATGGAACGACAGAAACATCACGGTCAGTTCGAAGATAAGGCTGATGCGCTCCCTTGTCATGTCCATCTTTCTGTACGCTTGTGAAACATGGACCCTCTCAGCAGATCTACAGAAGAGGATACAAGCCATGGAAATGAGATGCTTTCGGAAGATCTTGCGCATATCATACAAAGACCATGTTACTAACGAAGCTGTCCGCAACAAGATCAAAGAAGCCATCGGACCATATGATGACCTTCTTACAACAGTTAAGAAGCGTAAACTGAAGTGGTACGGTCATGTATCACGATCATCTGGCCTTGCAAAGACTATCTTGCAACGTACCGTAAGAGGGGGGAGACGAAGAGGTAGACAGAAGAAGAGGTGGGAAGACAACATCAAAGAATGGACAGGAATGGAGTTCGCTGACTCCCAGAGGGCTGTCGAGAACAGGGAAACGTGGAGAGAGCTGGTTAGAAAGTCATCAATGGTGCCCCAACGATCCTGACGGGTTATGGGAAAGTGAAGAAGATGAACCACTATCATGTAACGCATCATGTACACTTTGCAACATTCATTGCATTCTATGCATTTGTTTGACAAACCATGTGAAAGGTTGCCTACTAAAACAATTGACAGCTTAAATGAGAGAGCACATTTCTTTACATGAGGCGTGTCCTTGGGCAAGTTTGCCAGATAACATTCGAGAAAGATCTTGATCTGCAGGTGGAAATTGCTGTGATGGAGCAGCTGGGGAATGTGTTGGAAGATGGGAAAAGAATATTTTTGGGACTTTAGTGAAGAATGTCCAACAGGGCTTAATGAGATTTTGACCACTTGCAGTCATTAGTTAATACATGTATAGAGTACTTCAGAAAGTTCAGTTTTAATCATGTATAGTGGTGCTACTGTTATAGTTAATAAGGTATTAGGCATATATAGCTATATAGTAATAATCTCTTATTAGTATTGTATATCTATAGATATGTGATGAAGACTGGGTGCTGTACAGTATAAACACTGGGCCTCCAGTGGGTTCTTGCCGTGCAGCAGCATGAATGTCACTGGTCCATGCCTGCATGAATGTCACTGGTCCATGCCTGCATCACTTTATCATGTGTCAACTGATAAGAGCTCAGCGGTCTTGTTTTACTAACGGGTGTTCTATTTATGTCTATGGCACCGATATATCATCTGCAACCCCGATGATTTCAACCCATCAGTGAAGATTATCTTGCAATGGCATTTCATTTGTAATGTTTCAGAAACATATCGGTTTGTTCTATGCAATTTTCACACTATTTGACACAAATAAACTGCGTTGCCTTTGTATGTTGTTGGTACTGTTTATGTTGTTGTTGGTGGTGGTATTGTCCGTGTTGTCGTCGTCTTAGTCGTTGTCTTAGTCTTCGTATTAGTCGTTGTTTTAGTCGTCGGTGTCGTCTTCGTTGTTGTCGTCGTTTTTGTTCCTAGACACAAACTCCAGAAATGCAGATGTAATAAATGGTAGAGCAATTATGTACTGTCTATATTTACCTTTCCACGATCGAGTGAGGCTGGCCAGCCTTTTGAGCCGTCTACTCTCCAACTGGGTGACATGGTCACGCTGTTGCACCTCAGTAGTTATAGTGCTCCAATGACCAAGCCAAAGAGGTTGCCAGTATGGGAGGGTCACGTGACTTCCGTGACCCTCGACATAACCCGCTAGAACAATAAGCAATCCCTCACAACGAAAAACATGTTCGTTAAGTCTGTCAAAGAAGTGTCAGAGAATCGACGCTGGGAGTTGTTTTCGCTTCCACTTTGATAAATTTTATTATTATTGTTTCCTAGCGGCTGTATGGCGTTTCTTTTCGCATAACTTTCTGACTTTGACAGATTTGTTATTGTGTTATAGTGGCTTATGTCAGCTGTCTGCATTGTTTAACGTTTACTATATAAGGCTGTTCTCAGACTAGGTATTTCTGTATACACTTACCGTCGTTCTGTTGTTGCTACTGCCATCGTCACGATGCTATCTGACGTTGCACTATGCTCCGATCTGCTGGTCGTCTACATCGAACTCGGGGTCGCATTGACCCTGCTGCTGCATCGTTCGTAAGTACATAATGTCTGTCGTTGTTTGCACGAATGGTAACTAATACATACTCCTATGCAACGAATGCTTTTAAAAAAGCTTTTAAAAAGCATCTACATAACATATAGTTTAACTTTAAGAGACATCTTTTATGCGACTGTGCGTGACCTATTTCACAACGACCGTTAGCCCGGTTGCTAGAAGTCTACTCATAAAAACACACGAGCCGGGCTGGGTCGTCACTGATATCGCCTGTGCGTGACCTACTTCTACACGCTTGCTAGCCGGCTGCCACCGATCTAGCAATAAAAAACATCAAGCCGACTTCGCTAGCGGGCCGGGTCGAAAGTACGCCTTTCGTTGCTCTCGGGTTTCCCATAGCTTATTAACACACGCATGTGTTATTTAAGAAACGTATATAGCATACTTTTAACAAAGTCTCGACTGTACTGTTAACAAAGGCTCGATTTGTATGTGTTTTTCACTCTGGTTTTCAGGTTCCATCGACAACAGTGGGAAGCTGTGATGGAGCAGTTGCGCGACTATATACCGCGCATAGATAATGATGATGCCTACGACAGCCCTCCAGCTACCGAAAATTGGGATACTGAATGTAACGAATACGCAGACTTTCTGGACCACAGACGAAGTGGTCTGCCGTTATGACGGAACTCGGCATGATTCGTCCGCTTGCACGGGTGGAGAAAGAGATGTTGCTAGCATGCAACGCCCCAGGCGAGCAACGACATCGACCTACCAAGTTGATAGACAGACGCGGGAGGTCGCTGCCACGCCTGAACTTCGATTGACATCATTACCCAAAGAACGATGAACACTATGTTTTAGTATTTTAGTATAATCTGATATATCGGTATTTTTAAATAATTATATTACTAGTAATGATGTAATATGATGTGCTATATATCGTTATTTTTAAATAATAATATGTTTTAGTATTTTATTATAATCTGATATATCATTATTTTTAAATAATTATATTTACTATGCTGTAATATGTTGTGCTATATATCGTTATTTTTAAATAATAATAAAGTTTCTTTGTGACTTTATTCAATGAGGTGTTGTGTTGATTTTGTTGGTTAACGACGCTAGCAAAAGAAATATGACCACATTTCACCCTGCTACCACATACATGTAGGCTACAGAACGCAGATAGGGTACCACGGGCAACAATGAACCAAGGGGTTAGGGTACCACGGACGACAACGAGCTGGTGGTTAAATGCGTTGGGGTACAATTAAAATTATCTCGCTCCTTGAGGGTCGGGGTAGCGGTCACGTTAGGGTAGTGGTCACTCCGTTAGGGTCAGGGTTCACCACTGATGAGGTCAGCTTGGGGTCATATTACAATCGTCAACAAGTTGGGGTTACGACGGTTAGCGTTAGCTCCAGTCGCCAGGGGGCGCTCTGGGGTTATGGATATGGATATATGTCGCCGCCAGGGGGCGCTTATGATACCCAGAAGGCTCTGCGACCGGAAGTCACGTGACCCTCCCATACTGGCAACCTCTTTGGCTTGGTCATTGGAGCACTATAACTACTCACCTCGTCGCTACTTTGTTCTGGCCCAATACGTCCACCCTCATCGTCCACGGTAACTGTACTGCGTCGAAGTAGCTGTCGCACTCGCCCGGCTGGCTCGCTGGAAGACAAGGACAACAAACAGACGGCGGTGATGAGAAACTTCCTTTACATCTATGGCTGTGGTGTTTACATCTCTAAATGTATTGCAGCGGGATTGTCTTAGTAGGAAACACCACAACTTTTTCCCTCTGGTTAATTTTCTTGTCCAAAATATATCCGTTAACATTTGCATGTAGAGGTACAGTTAATGAGGGATTCGTGGTTATGTGCACTTCCAATATCACCAATGAGTGAACTCTGAGATAGCACAATCCAAACAGGCAAACCCAGATTATATACGAACATCATGATAACACGACTGCGATGGCAGAAAACGATCACCAAAAAGAATGCAGAACCTATTGGATGACTGCTACACAAGACTACTTCGTAAAGCAATCAACTTCGCATCTTGGACACAATACATGAAAAAAGATAAATCTACCTGGAAACAGGAGTAAAGAAGTGCTGAAAGAACTGGTTACTTGGCAACCAAAGCATAAACAGAGTCCACGCCTAACTCTGAATTCGGAATAACATATATTGAACAGTAGGCTACGCAGGACAGATGCTGAACAGTAAGTTACTCAGGACATATACTGAAGAGTAGGCTACGCAGGGCAGATATTGAACAGTAGGCTACGCAGGGCAGATATTGACCAGTAGGCTACGTATGGCAGATACTGAAAAGTAGGCTACGCAGGGCAGATACTGAACAGTAAGCTATGCAGGACAGATGTCAATGGAGAAGTATCGAGAACACATCCAATGGGACTCCCAAGACAAGGTGATGATGATGATTATAACGACGACGATGATGATGACGACGACGACGATGATGACGATAGTGGTGGTGATGGTGATGATGATAGTGATGGTGGAGGCGGTGACGGTGATGATGACGTCGACGTAGTCCATCTCAATATTCTAGTCGTACACAATGTATTTACCTGAGAAGGTTTTATTAACTTCGTGTGCCATTTTATGGACGGCTGGAACAGCGGTCAATGCACTGTGTGAAAATAAACGTGTCAAATGTTTGATGATATGCATCCGTGAATCACACTGAAGATATCACAAGATTTAACAAGATTGCCATCCAAAGCAAAGGCCCAGAAGGCAAGTGGAAATGAAAGCCATTGACTTATCGAGAGTACAATATTTTTTTTCATATACGTGTAACAAGCCCTCCTGAGATATGTGTCTACCTTGTATTTAAACATATTCAAGCTGCTAGCATTTACATAATCTGTAGGCAATTTGTTCCATTCATTGATTGTCCTCTCTGAGAAAGAGTACTTCCTGATATTCGATCTGCATTGATCCTTTGCTAATATAATGCCATCTCATGTCCTCTAGTTCTATTATCTTTCTTGAATGAGAAACAAATATGTATATTAATATTTCATATCTACTAAATATCTTAATAACAGTTTGATTTCATCTCAACCTCCTTGCCTCTAAGGTTGTTAAACCACATTCTTTTAGACGTTATTCACAATTAAGGTATCTAAATTCTGGAATCTGTTTAGTTGCTCTCCAGTGTATTCGTTCAAACATATCTCTATCTTTCTTACGATATGGTCTCCAGGCTTGTATATGGTATTCTAAATGAGGCCTAGCTGTTGTTTTTTACAGATGCATAATTACCTCTTTTTCCTTGTATGTTATATTTCTCCTAATCAACCCAAGAATGTCATTACCCCTTTAAGCTGCAATATCGCACTGCTCTGAAACTTTTATATCAGCACTTATTGTTACTCCTAAGTCCTTTTCTTTTACGGTAATATATAGAACAGTAATTTAATTTATATCCCCGTTCCCTGAGTGTAGGCATTTCCCGACATTGAATAACAACTACCATTTTTCAGACCATTTAACAATTCGTCTAGATTGTTTTGTAAATGGTGTTTATCACCGTCATTTTTTACCTTTCTAAACACTTTTGGGTCATCCGCAAATTTCGGTACTGTGCTTGTTATATTATTGTCCAAGTCACTGATGCATATTAAGAATAATAAAGGTCCTAATATTGATCCTCGTGGTACCCCACTCAAAACTGATTTCCAACTTGAAACCGCCCCATCTACTACAATACACTGCCTTCTGTCAGTCAACCATTGTTTTGTCCAGTCGATTATGCCATCTCCGATACCATGAGCTTTTAATTTTTTTGGGGGGAGCAAATTCCCTCACTAAGACACCCCCACCCCCATGTAACGCCCAGTGACAACCCCACCTCATGTAACGCCCAGTGACACCCTACCCCATGTAACGCCCAGTGACACCCCCACCCCCACGTAACGTCCAGATACACCCCCACCCCATGTAACGTCCAGTAACGCTTACCCGGGCACCCCACTCATTGAGCGAGGCGTATTTTATGGATGGCCCCTTACATTTGAGTCTCCGTGTGTGAATATCCGAGGCAGAAGTTTGTTCCTGTGGATCTTCAACTCATCGTGTACTGTCGTTTCCCAGTTCCACCCCGTGACGTCATTCTTCAATGTGGTTGATGTCTCCACCCTCCTCCTCCTCGTCGTCATTTCTTGCATCATTCGGTTACTGGCGGGTGGTTGTCGAGGTTACTGGCTGGTGGTTGTCGAGGTTACTGACTGGTGGTTTTCGAGGTTACTGGCTGGTGGTTGTCGAGGTTACTGGCTGGTGGGTGTCGAGGTTACTGGCTGGTGGTTGTCGAGGTTACTGGCTGGTGGTTGTCGAGGTTACTGGCTGGTGGTTGTCGAGGTTACAGGCTGGTGGTTGTCGAGGTTACTGGCTGGTGGTTGTCAAGGTTACTGGCTGGTGGTTGTCGAGGTTACTGGCTGGTGGTTGGTTGTCGAGGTTACTGGCTGGTGGTTGTCGATGTTACTGGCTGGTGGTTGTCGAGGTTACTGGTTGGTGGTTGTCGAGGTTACTGGCTGGTGGTTGTCGAAGTTACAGGCTGGTGGTTGTCGAGTTTACTGGCTGGTGGTTGTCGAGGTTACTGGCTGGTGGTTGTCGAGGTTACTGGCTGGTGGTTGTCGAGGTTACTGACTGGTGGTTGTCGAGGTTACTGGCTGGTGGTTGGTTGTCGAGGTTGTCACCGATGTCGATTGCAAGAGTCGGGATGAAACGAGTTGTTTGTGAGGTTGTCAGGTAGGTTCGGTTTATCTATGTTCCGTGTCTGGTATGCGTAAATACGCATAGAATTACATCAATTGGTGAATACTTATATGTTTCAAGACGTCTTGTCGCATAGAAGACATGTATAAGTTTCAAATGCGATGTAATTTGGATATCTAGGAACAGTTATAACTTAACCGGACAGAAAACACACTAGTAATTTTACAGTAGCTATATGTTTAAGAACGAGTCAAAACCCCTCAGGCCAAGAAATACAGAAGCGTTTCGGTCATGGAACGTGCGACTGACACTGTCTACTGTGAATATTGTGCACTCCCAGAGACGAGCTGTCCTTCAGTATCCGCGGCCCTTGACGTCACCACTCCACGAGATGGTCTCCTAGAACTCACGTAATAATCAAAGCCCACATTAAACTTGTCGGGCAAACCTTGACCACAGGCACTACGCGAGTCGTGATACTACCCCACAGACTGCGTACGTACGAAACAAGCTAGCCTCTAGATCGTTCTATTTCCAAAATTCGGTTCATTCACTTATGAAAATACCTTAGTCGTGCCCACAACGTGTGAAGAGCCATTGAACTAGCATACTCTATCTGAACGCCACCTTAATCACACAGCGTGTGAACGTGGCATTGCTAACATAACTACTCCGAGCTCGATGTAGGCGCCCAGTCACTCCGATACATTAGTGTAAACATGTACATGTATGTATACCTTTTGTAAAATAACTTATTCATTCACAAGCCACATCAAGTGCAGCTATAAATCTGATGGCAGAGCATAGGATATCGTACCGTAAAAGGCGTTCCCTCAAGCCGGATGTCATCCCTACAACATATTCTGCGTCGAATGTTCGACGTTCACCCAAGACCAAGTCCAAGAAGCGACAAACGACAGCCATCTCCAAGACAAAGAAAGCAGGTAGGCCTAACTATCTGACTGATTGATATCATTTTGACACTGATGTGATTAATATACAATGTTCCATTTCATTAAATAATTGTCAGCATTACCATTGTCAGCACTGAAGCTGCTATCGACTCTTATTGATGGCATGCAGCGAACGGGCTCTCCATTCGGCATTCGTTTCCCTTCGGTAGACAATGAAAAGACAATCCTCTGCATTTTGCACTTGTGCAAGCGCAATCGACTATGCAGCAGCTGCTGCCGATGCTTTTTGACATTTTGATCTGTGCAACTCGAACGCCATTTACATTCAAACAGCGACGCCGGAATTAAAGAACTCATTGTGTCCGCGGCGGGCACAAAATCGAACTCGTTCGCGCATAGCGCGGAGCTGGCAGTCCAGTAAATATAAGTCCATGATTATAGTAAGATGATATTGTATACGTCACTTCTTCAAACATTTCCACGGAGTAGGGATTCAAATAACATAAAACACGTCCCTGTCGCTTGGATGGCTACAGGACGCGGAACAATAGTCTACTATGAAGCATAACATGACATTGTCGGCAAGACTTGCCGTTTTGTCGATTTTTACGCGTAGCTATATACACTCGCCGCTTTATCGAGGCTGGGTTGCGCCACCTGCATGTCAAGACTGACATGGATATATACCCAAACAATAATATAATCTCATGAAATTGAATGGCTCAGATGTAGAATGTTCGATTCCCGTCAACATAAACTTTTTGTTATATATAATTATATTACTTTTCAACTGAATATAATATTATAATAAGCATACATTAGTTTTATTTAAATCATGTAATTGCCACAATATATATATATATATATATATATATATATATATATATATATATATATATATATATATATATATATATATATATATATATATATATGTGTGTGTGTGTGTGTATATATATATATATATGTGTGTGTGTATATATATATATATATATATATATCATTTCATTAATTAACTTTTCACGTTAATTGTCCCATGCCTAATATATATATATATATATATATATATATATATATATATATATATATATTAATGTAAGTTTTGACATACAGGGGCGCAATCCAGCTTCGAGAAAACGGCGAATTTGTAGATGCGCGGGAAAATCGAGAAAACGGCGCGTCTTCCCGACGATGTCATGCTATGGGCTTCATAGTATACCGCAAATAGTACCGTGAGCTTGATTGGCATGACTTGTGTAACCTCCCGTTGCACCTAACATCATCATGTGGTTTGTGAATCGATAAACAAAAGCATTTGTCCTCCGTAATGCCAAGAAACTCAGACACACAAACATTTACATCAACGAACATCTTACGCTTGAGAACAGCAACATCGCTCGGGTGGCCAGGAAAGTTAAGAAATACCAACAAATCGCATCCACCTGGACACGGACCGAGACATTGTTTGAACATTTGAGGTTGACGGTCAATGGCGTTCAGTCCTGAAGGTATAAATGTTTCCCCTTTCATTATATCAGCGATGAAGAATTTAGACATACAAATAGTGATCTTGAGATAAGTAAATCTTTGGTTACAATTTATGAAAAAACAGATGAGTTCGATTTAAAAGTTTTTAATACACTGACTATTTGCACAGAAATTATGTTGACTATGTCGACCCACACAATAATTTCTACAAGGATTTAAAATACATTGGTCCTATCCTAAAGAAGCCAAATTCTTGGGTTGATTAGGAGAAATATAATATTCAAGGAGAAAAGGTATTATACCTCTGTATAAAACAATAGTACAATAGTTATGCCTCATTTAGAGGAATGTATACAAGCGTGGAGACCATATCGTAAGAAGAATATAGCTACGCTTGAAAGAATACAGAGACAGCAACTAAAATGATTCGAGAACTGAGATATATTATCTATGAAGACCGACTGAAAGAATGTGGTTTAACAATTATACAGACAAGGCGGTTAAGAGAAGATCAAATTGAAGTTTTTAAGATATTTAATCTTTTTTTCACTTACGAAAGATAATCGAACTAGAGAACATGAGTTAACATCAGTAAAAGATCAGTGTAGATTGGATATCAGGAAGTACTCGTTCTTACATAGGACTATCAATGAATGGAACAAATTATCTACAGATTGCGTCAATGCTAGCAGCATGAATATGTTTAAAAACAAGATTGACACATATATCAGGAAGGCGGGATACACATAAATGAAAAACCTCTCGTTAAGCCAATAGTTTGCCCGTCGACTTGCCATCCGAGCCTTTGCCTTGGATGGTAATCTTGTTAAATCTTGTATTTTTATGTGATATGTGTGTACAGTGTTTAATCGATGTACCACCATCAACTAAGCAATAAACCGTGTTTATTTGTTAACAGTGCATTTTTAATATAATACTTAATTATTTACAAAGAAATATGTGGAGGTGTACTTTGTGGTCATTCCCCAACTATGTTGATCCTGGTGTCAATTGTCAATAACTGTGTTGGTTTCCTAGTTCCCGCGACAGTCACGGGAAGGTAGAGACGTCGTCTGTCACCGCAGGTAGTCGAGGTTAAAGCTCCCGTGGGAAGCGAGGTAAGTAGAATAATGACGAAAACTTCATGTTGTTTTTCACGGGCAACTTGACTCCGTATTGTTCCATCACATGCAGCTTGAGCGCGAGAAGTGTACTGGTGCTGCATCTGGAAATCATATTCAATACCATCGATTAAGTCTCGTCATGCAAGTTAATTATAGAATCGTTGTGTTGCGATTTATTCTGAATACTAGTAGAATATACCAATCCAATAACAATTCGTTCCATCGTTGGTACGCATTACATGTATATTCTGGAGAGAAAAACCTTTGTTTTAAAACCATATCAGTGGTAATAATTACAGCGTTAAGTCTACGTTTATTAATAGTGCCCCAAAAGTCATGTATCGAAATAATAATAATATATTTTATTTTACACAGTCCAAGGTTATTCCTGCATTACATAGTTAGCAATGGGAAACCTGTGTAGGGTTGCAAATGGACAAGTAGATTACACTTTATGAATAATATCTTAAAAAAATAAATGTTGAATAATCAACATCAATAAAATAATAATACAAACAATGATTACAATGTAGTAAAATTAATTTTAAAATATAGCTAAAATGATATCGAAGACATTGAAAGAAAATATGTTTACATGCAAGTTACAAATACTTACATGTCATATTGGGCAGAGAGGGAGATGCCTGTTGTAATGACATAGTCACACGTTGTAACAACATAGACACATGTTGTAATAACATAGACACATGTTGTAAGAACGTAGATACATGCTGTAATAATGAAAATGCATTTTGTGATAACGCAGAGACATGTTGCAATAGCGTAGATATGTGTTGTAATAACGTAGATACATACTGTAATAACGCAGACATATTTTGTAATAACGTAGAATGGAATACACTACCTATATACGACGTCCGACCACGGGGTGGCTTTATGCCACTGGTGCACGAGGTAGACGTCCGGAAGTACAACGAACGTGAATCTGACAAAGGTAAGACACACAATGTGGGTTTCGTTAATGACGGTAATGACCAGGTTACTGCGACGTTCTGAAACTATGAGGATACATCAACATGTGGGCAAACGCAAGTCAGTCTATGAACATTTTTCAATTTGCAGCGCCCTAATCGTCAGAGACGGCCTGAGGAGCAGCACAAATTGACAATAGGACAAGGCCGTATGTCGTTATTTGTGCTACTATCCACCCCTTACATGATTTCAGTATAATAACGCTGATAATGCGGGGAAAGCGGGAGTTGTGCACAAGCAAGAATGACAAACGCGAAACAGCGCAAGTTTGGGGCTCGCAAAACTGCTTCGGAGGAAATCGAAGGAAAGGTTTCAAATATATCTAGTTTATTTTTGTGGCATGGAATGTTGCAGAATAAATAGCACACTGAGAGAAACAGCATAGAGGAAAATGAGTTAACACTTTCAAACTGTCAGACTCGTAATGGCTGTCATCGTGTTCAATCTGCGCGGCTCTATTTCTGTCATTGCACGCAATTCTTCTCGGCTAATGAAATAATTTAGGAGCTAAAACGAGCATATGACATATCCAAAAGTCGATTTTTCAAAACAATCATTGGCCGGATTTATGTTGGATGCAGAAAACCTCGCTATGGTCAAACGATTAATGACACATTTTGACGTGTATGCTTCACTCATCAGCACATGTAGCTGAACTGATTGTACACCGATGAATACATTATTTATTTCCATACACCTTCATCTGCGTAAATGCTAAATAGGAAACACTACACATTTTGTGATTCTAATATTAAGTAGCACCTTTGCAAAGTGCATCGCCGGCCAATCGTACGAGTACGAGTAGCACAACGAATCGTACGAGACGGTGGAATAGTAGCACAACGAATCGTACGAGACGGTGGTCATTAAATTTGGTCTCTGTGAGGATTGTCAATATGAATTGTCGGTGGTTTTATACCTTACCCCTTTGCAGAGAGCTCCAATGATTGCGCAACTTTGTTGAAGTACCGGCCGACAAACATTGGGTTGAAAGGCGGTGCTTTAGACTTTTCGAGGACCAAGTACGGTTCAAACGCATCAGCCCAGTCCACCTGTGGAACGAACGAACGAACGAACGAACGAACGAACGAACGAACGAACGAACGAACGAACGAACGAACGAACGAACGAAAGAACGAATGAAATGTTGACGTAATAGTTAACTGACTCACCCAATTACTCACTTATTGCGTTACTGAATGACTGGTGGACTGCGAAACATTTACCCATAAGTTGAATTATTGACTCACTAATTGAGTAAATCGTCATTCAAGGACTCTTAAATCGACGCAATCACTCATCCACCCACATACTAACTGACGCAAACAACATAACACAATTCAAACAGAGATGGACGAAGTAAACAGTACAGTTATGTACCAAAGATCTACAGTATGCGAAGCAAACAAAATGGCGGTACATTGATGTGGCATTGGCATTCTAACACATACGTACACATTCACGCATTGATTCGACAACATGGATTACGATCGCTACGGTGTTATCATTTAGGATATCCTCAATAGCATAAGCATGTATCTTACTGTATACGGTTTGTCGGCGTTCTTCCAACGTGGGAAGTTTGTTTGGCCTTGAGCGCCCGTTTCTATCTCTTCTCCATCCACAATTCTAAAACTGTTAAAGGAAAACAAAAGTCATAGTTTTGGGCCTATGCACCAATAAGAGTTACTAAAACATAACCATTTGCAACAACAATTAAGAATATCATGTCAGTGGATTACTAGGAACACCACGTTGATCACACAGTATCTTGATTTCATGGGCAGTGCCATACTGTTGGATAAACCAACGTCACGGGAAATATAATATTTGATTTGTATATACCTATTCACATGCCGTTTGCGTTCAAACTCAACTTTTTTACTGAACTAATTTTCTTTCTGACACAACAACCCGTTTCGTTGAGATTTTACGCTTGCACACATAAGCACGCACGCTCGCACGCACGCACGCACGCACGCACGCACGCACGCACGCACGCACGCACGCACGCACGCACGCACACACACACACACACACACACACACACACACACACACACACACACACACACACATACATAAGCATACAAATTGATATTTACTGGAATGGTTTGATCGCCTTCTGTTCCCACATCTCTAGAAGGGCTGCCTTGTTCTTCGGTGTTGTAATTGCACTTTCCCTGACGTGTTCGAAAGCCGGCACAATTAGAGCCTGCAAAAGATTAACACAATCGTTCGATCTTCGATGATGGTCGCTAGGTGTCTCTACTTTCACTCTAGGCACTAGTGGCACTTTTGAAGTCATTGCATTGATGAACACAGTAATTTACTTGAAGATTGTATTATCTTTGTCAAACTTCAACTGCGATTTTCTCAGTTTCACTCCAATGGCACTTCCAGGGTTATTGCATTGATGTGTGCTTTATTTTGGTAATCATTATAATTCATGACACTTTACAAACATATGTTTCATAATTCGTATATTACTAATATAGTATATTATTATATTACTTATTCTTGCAAAATGGGAACTGTACCGGCATAACATATATGAATTTCAAATTACAGAGATTATGAATGTCTTTAATGAAAACAATGGAAATCCAAACAATAATACTTGGTCCAACATTTGCGCATCCACTGCCATTTCCATGGATCATTCTGGATAGGGCTCCTCGTGTCTTACCTGATTTTCTGTGTTGACGCCTGTTCCATGGCTTAAGTAATGTTCGAGTATTTTATGCAGGTTGGGCGAAGGCATGAAATCGATATCATTCGTGAAGACGTATTTTGTGATGGCGTTGTCCAGAGCTACGTTTCGCAGGTAGTTCACGGGATAGTACGGCTATACGAAACAAAACTCCTGGTCTCGCATAATGTTCACCTTTGGTAGTCGTCACACAATAATCGTGCGCATCAATGCACTAACACACTAATGCCACACGACACAAATATTGTTTTTATCTTCAAAAGTGGCCGCTAGGTTTATGTTGAACATACTGGATTTTGCGTTTGAAGCGCGCATGTGACCTTATCCAACATATATTGCATAGACACATAGCGACAATTTTCGAAAATAACATATAAAATTGTTGTATGACGCATTGATGCGCACAGTTGTGTCCAAACAATATTATAATTGTGCAGTTGTGTTGTGGTATATTTAGTAATAAAAACAAAATGTTGCTTCGGTCAAACAGGCCTTCTGTTATACATTTGTGAGATAACTCAATTCCATAATGCGACGTTCCACACACAAATATGAAAACTGGCATCAGGTGAAAAATTTGCCTGCGTACGAGGAAACACCGATATCAAATATCAGGACACCTACCCCGCTTTCACGAACCAAGTGGACACCAATGTTGCTCCTGCCTCTCATAGCCTGTCGCAAGACCTTCTTTACGTCAACTTTGGTTCCATGTCTTACGTAGATGGCCACCGAGATAGCATCTGCAATGTTCGGTGCCAACATAACGTCACGACGACATCGATGATCGTGCTTTTGAAACGAGAGGACGTTTTAAGCCGCACTTGTCTGACAGTGCTTTATTAAACACATTCGTTCCTCAACACATTCATTTCTCAACTCATTATTTACTCAACACATTCGTTACTCAACATATTCATTAATAAACACATTCGTTACGTTCGAGAGGACGTCTTCAAGCTGCACCTGTATGACAGTTCTTTACTCAACACATTCATTTCTCAACTCATTATTTACTCAACAAATTCGTTACTCAACATATTCATTAATCAATGCATTCGTTACGTTCGAGAGGACGTCTTCAAGCTGCACTTGTCTGATAGTTCGTTACTCAACACATTCTTTACTCAACACATTCGTGAATAACGACACAACCAGTTATTGTATTGGCAGTTAATGTTTACCTAAGTAAGGCCTTAGACTTAGATCTGTTCGGCTTATCTAATGTTCGTAGACTTTCGTCAACAACGAAACGAGGCCAACTAAACGACATTTGCTGTCTGCAGGAGAAGAAATGCCCCGGCGGTTTTGACGAACGGTCAGGCAACTATCGGCTCCTTGGCCTACCGTCACAATCTCGACACTACGGTGTCGCCTTCGCTGTCGCAACGCGTTTGGAAAACCGAATCGTACGCTATTGGTCAATGTCAGACAGAATCGCTGTGATTCAACTGCGCCTGACTAACAACTCCCTGCTGATGACTATTAACGTGTACGGCCCGACGTCTCATGCGGTCACAACGTGTCAACAACAACAATGCATAACAAGATGAGTTCTTCGCTGAAGTGCACGTCTCACCTCCCGGTACTCTTCAAGCGCACAATTCTATATCGTTGGTGATTTTAACAGCCTGTTCGGATACAGGAAATTCGACGAAGGTTTTATGGGACAACATTCGCGCAGCAGACGGAACGTCAATGGAATAGCCGTCACCGGCTTCCTCGAGGGGCACGGCCTGTATGTCTGCAACACTGCATTCCAGCACTCCGCTCGTCACAAAACAACGTGGCAAGGACAGCGCCGAGATGCGGCGACAGGTCAGATTGTAGCGATATGCAATGTGATCGATTTTGTCACAGACGTACAACAGTTTATTGACAGACTCTCGATCTTACGCCGGCACATTATTCGATAGCGACCACCGATTGCTCGTCCCTAAACTAGACCTGAGACGAATATTCAACTTTTGGGGTCGTATTAAGAAGTCGCGCTCGTCGAAACGCGTTCGGCATAACACCGAGTTGTTGGCCAGCGAGCCCTTCCGCGCGCAGTTCCGCGACGTCGTGTCCGAGTACGAACACTTCTGCCAGTGTGAGATGGAACTCGGTGGTCCATATTCTGAGGTTTGCGTCGGAATCGACCGAGCCAGCGGGTATGACGACCTACCGACCGAACTCTTGAGGTGTACGGCTGGCATGATAGCACACACGGCCTCAGTCCGGTGTTGTTCCCAGTTTTCCTGGAAGCGGCACTTTGATCATGCCTTCCGACGCGCCCATCAACCGACGGCAGCCTAGCGCTGGACGTCGAACACGCCGACGACACCAGATTTTATCACCTCGTCACGTCCGTTCCTGGACGAGATCGAGCACATCGCGCCAGCGTGCTTGGTGGAGTGGTCGTTGACGATCAACGTGGCAAAAACCGAACGCACAAGTTTAGCCGACACGCGGATTGCATCGAGGAATAATGGAGAATGACAGGTAAGCAAGGGTCGCTCCTCGGTGAAGCCGAAGACGTCGCTCGCCGAAAACAGCTGGCCAACGTCGCCTTTCGCAAGCTGTGGACAGTGTAGTTAAGGCGATCACATATTTGTCTACAGCTGCGGCTGAGGTTATACGCGTCGTTCGTCGTGCCCGTGTTGACATACAACATAGAAACATGGGGCCTGACGAAATCAGAGTTAGAACGTCTGGACGAATACCACCGTCGTCACCTACGCCAGATCGTCCGCTTCCATTTGCCACACCGTATATCGAAAGAGGCGCTGTACCACCGTTGCCGATGCCGCTCCATCAGTGAAGCCATCCTCGCTGCCCGATGGAGTCTGTTCGGGCACGTACTCCGTATACTACTCGATGCACTAGCACGACGTGCGATCGACAACTATTTCGTGTACTCAGGCGTCCCGTCCGCGGATGACACTGCCGACGGCGTTGAAGGCGGATCTGGGACACATCGGTCGTAACCTACGTTGCCCGCCAACGTCGTTGCTCTGCGCGCACTCGACCGTGGACAGTGACAAGAGTTAGAGCGGGCATTTACGACTTGAGAGTGTAGCATAAGAATCGGCGGAAATGACTTTATTATGTTTTAATTTATTATTTATTATTTTTAGTAACACTTTAATTGACTTTATTAGTATTTGTTTAAACACTCTTTTATGGTATGGACAGTTTAATCATTTATTTATTTTATTTACTTATATATTTATTAATTAAATTTAAAAACTGTCATGGTACATTTTGTCGAATGGCATAAGCGAAACACGCATGATTAATATCACGTCTGCCACGCGAAAATGCATTTAATATTAAGGAAATAATACAAATGAATCATCATATTTAATCAAAATAAACTTGAAACAGTGTCGATTAGGTA
Source organism: Lamellibrachia columna (assembly GCA_963662155.1). Lineage (NCBI taxonomy): Eukaryota > Metazoa > Annelida > Polychaeta > Sabellida > Siboglinidae > Lamellibrachia > Lamellibrachia columna. Next base: position 17,203,073 of record OY759274.1, read on the forward strand.
TCAGAACGAACTCATTAACACAGAGGAAAATAAAAATAAATATAACTGAGAATAATCTAGTACGTACCTTTCCACAACCGAGCGAGGCTGACCAGTCTTTGGAGGCGTTCACTGTCCAGCTGGGTGACAAGTGTCACAGTGCTGCGTTTTGTCACAGACATGTTCTGTTTCAATATGTTCACTGTCACCTTCCGCGTCATCTGCACAGCGTCGAAGTAGCTGTTGCACTCGCCCGGCTGGCTAGCTAGAAGACATGGACACTGTCAATAAATACGACAGCTACGAAGGGGAAGTTATCTACATTGTATCTATGTTTGTGGTATTTATATTTATAAATGTCTTGCAAAGGTTCTGCTAAGTTTGAATTAACAACCTGTAGCAGAATGTACAATTCGACTGAAAACAAGGTGAATTGTCAACGTTTAAATTGTGAAAGACATGCTTCACTATAGCAGGGTAATCTAACTGAAAATAAAAAATATATTTATATATATATATATATATATATATATATATATATATATATGTTTTTGTATTACTGTCATAATATATATATATGTTGACATTACCCTTTGAACGTAGGCACAATTGTTATACTTTCTTTTCATAGACCCTGAACTAACATTAAAGAACTGTTGTGATAGGATGACCTGTCAATCACTGCCATGGACCTATCACACAAAGTATTTACCTGACAACTTCTTCTTAGCTTCGTGTGCCATTTTACGGACGAGTGGAAGGGCGGTGACTGCAGCGTCGGCATTCGGGTGGAGATCTGAAGAAAACATGACAGACGGTTGTTTGATGTACATATCTGCACGTCTGTCACGCATGAACGCGCATGGGTGGGTGCGTGGTGCATCCAAATATTTCACTAATGGTAACTAATAGGATCACGCATAACTCATTCCGGTGATTATATAACATGAACGAGCCGCAACATCTAACCGTAACATGTAATCATGACAAAACACCATATTTTGCATTGTGGATATATCAAGCTCTTCTCGTGTCATCGAGAAGAAATACCAAACAAGCAAAGCAACAATGTAATCGGATAGAATGCAGTTACCTTTCTTAATCTCGTGTGGCATTTTATCTATAAAAGGCACAGCTGCTACTGCACTGTCAGCTCTCATCTGTAGATCTGAAGATAAACATGTTAGAGGGTTGTTATTGTACATAATATGTACGTAAATGACGGTGTGGGTTTGTGCGTGCGTGCGTGCGTGCGTGTATGCGTGCGTGTGCGCGTGCGTTTACAACAATGGTTAACCTTACGCCAGGTTATAGTCATATAATCTAATCATGGTGAACTTATTTCGGGGATTTTATTTGATGAAACAAGCTTGACATCTAACAAAACTCCGAGTGTTATAAATAATGCATGTTTCTAGTAGTCGACTTCAAGTGGTTCACACCGCAGGCCAAGCGAATAGGGAAAAAGGAATTTATTGGTACGAAACATCGAACATAGACCGCGAAACAAAACAAGTTATATACCTGTGTTATCTGTTGTGAAGCGAAACATCACGTGATAGCCAGTCACAACGAGCATTACCGTGAGACACACATTCACCCGCCTGAGTAGTCTATAGCAGCATTGTCGACGCGACATGTTACCTGTAAAATGCACATTCGTCAAAAATGTACACAACGTTTAGACATCCAGTGTGCACATGCATTAACGCAGACGTAACTGAAACTTTTATTTGTGATGGGATTGTTTAAAAACACACACCATTTATGAGTGGTTTGACATATGGATCAGTGTCTCGCTGTCCCCGCCCGCCCGCCCGCCCGCCCGCCCGCCCGCCCGCCCGCCCGCCCGCCCGCCCGCCCGCCCGCCCGCCCGCCCGCCCGCCCGCCCGCCCGCCCGCCCGCCCGCCCGCCCGCCCGCCCGCCCGCCCGCCCGCCCGCCCGCCCGCCCGCCCGCACGCCCGCCCGCCCGCCCGCCCGCCCGCCCGCCCGCCCGCCCGCCCGCCCGCCCGCCCGCCCGCCCGCCCGCCCGCCCGCCCGCCCGCCCGCCCGCCCGCCCGCCCGCCCGCCCGCCCGCCCGCCCGCCCGCCCGCCCGCCCGCCCGCCCGCCCGCCCGCCCGCCCGCCCGCCCGCCCGCCCGCCCGCCCGCCCGCCCGCCCGCCCGCCCGCCCGCCCGCCCGCCCGCCCGCCCGCCCGCCCGCCCGCCCGCCCGCCCGCCCGCCCGCCCGCCCGCCCGCCCGCCCGCCCGCCCGCCCGCCCGCCCGCCCGCCCGCCCGCCCGCCCGCCCGCCCGCCCGCCCGCCCGCCCGCCCGCCCGCCCGCCCGCCCGCCCGCCCGCCCGCCCGCCCGCCCGCCCGCCCGCCCGCCCGCCCGCCCGCCCGCCCGCCCGCCCGCCCGCCCGCCCGCCCGCCCGCCCGCCCGCCCGCCCGCCCGCCCGCCCGCCCGCCCGCCCGCCCGCCCGCCCGCCCGCCCGCCCGCCCGCAGGAAAATCTGCTGCGGAGTACCTTTTGCCAAAATACGAACGGCTTATCTTATCTCGCATGCATCAGTATCAACGTTTACAGGCAATAGCTTGCAGCATATCAATGTTGGTTATTGAGTGAACGTTGCCTTAAGTTGTATAAACTTAGTGTACGCCCCCTTAATAATGCGCCTTGTACCAAGGTAGAACGGCCTACACTTGTACGTTGTACATGGGTAGAACGGCCTACACTTGTACGTTGGACATTGGCGCACTTTTCGAAGATCCTAGATTGAACCCTCATTACTGTATCTACATCAATGGGTGTTTCTCACGCAGTGTCAAATATGCATTTACCCTAGGGGTACCCGGGCATAACAGGGTAAAAAAAGTGCTGTATTAATGAGGGCGCTATGTCTTGTCAGTCTCAATGTTAGCACTAATGTCCTCGCCATTCACATCAGCGGACGGTGATACTAAACCCGGGGGGGGGGCGCGGGTGTGGTCGCTTTGACCCCGGTGTCAGTAGATTGTATGAATTTTACTGAATGCTTTCAATGACATGCAACTGCGCAGTGTTCGTGCGAAAGTGTCCGGATTACAAGACAAATCATTACAATAAGTACACTTTTCGGTGCTTCGTCAAGGAGCAACACGGTTGGTTGCGACATATGTATGCATCTTTGATCTGAATCTGATCTGAAGATCCCACTGCAGAAGCCGATCACGGCTATTAACGTGACGTTTGTTGTTTGTAATTGTTAATTCCCGACTTATGATACGAATAATTTTAGTTATTTAGGGTTGATGGTAAAAAAAGTTAATTAACGTTTGAAATGTTAATGTCAACTTAATATTAAGAATGGAAATGTTCAGAGCTAATCTTGCCTAGTATAACCTCTCTAATACCCCCCCCGTCGGCCAGCATGGCGCAGGAATGCATTCAGCCGTTGTATTCCTGTGTCACTAAACCGTGAAGCCTTACAAAGTACTCTAGACAAAGGGTTGCCACAACACCGGGAGCACTGTTATTTCTAGATAAGTGGAGAAATGTTCATGCAAAACGACCAGATGGTTACATATTTTTGTTGATTTTTTTAGGTTTTTTTTTGAGAGACGGAGGAGAGAAGTGAGGAAGTGAAATATTGAACATGTGCCACCCCCTCAAAAAGACAGCATCGCTTAAACAGTTATGCAGTATATGAAAACCACCTATCCTATATTAGTTCCACTAGGGATAGAAACCTGCTAGGTTGTGCGAAGCAGCACCACCAGACCTCGACAACAACACAAGTGTGCTTTCCAATCCTAATTTATTAAATCCTACTTGGAAAACAAATCTCCCTAAGGCAGTTATGCTGCGTACGAAAAACAACTATCCTATTTTAATTCAGTAATGGCTAGAAACCGGCAAAGCCACACGAGGTAGCACGGCTGGACCTTAGCAACTTCGTCAATTAATAACCCGTTTGAAATCAGGATCAGATCAAAGTGTAAAGCCTACATTTACTAGTGTTACTGTCTCAATCACACTTCCTTTGTTAGCAAGCTTAGGGTCCAACAATATCCTCATTATCCACATCATTGTTGTGTAAATGTCCAATGTTCACCGTACTTCGGTGGACATCTTTCAGATTCTTGTTCCTAAAGAACGCTGTTTTAAACTTGGGAGTGTAAATTGTCGGATACGCCGTGTGCAATACTTCATACGTGGCTTTGGCTAGATTAGCAATAGACCGACCCTGCTGGAAGAAGCAAATCACAAAAGTATGATTTCAAAAATGTCCTCCCTAACATTAAGTTGTCCTCCCTAACATTAAGTCCGACAGGCTGTGTAGTTTTAGATTCGCAGTTACGTCTATGCGTCGTTTCCAGTTGTCCTGATTTCAGGATGACAACTTGTAAATTGGAAAGGTTGTGACCAGCCTCGTTGAAATGATTGGTCACTTGTGTAACATCATGATTCCTTATGTCCGATCTATATTGATTTAGGCGTATTTTAAATGAGTTGCCAGTTTCGCAATAATTAGGCCTCAATTTGAATGCTGTATACAAGCTCGGAGACCATAATTATAGTAAGAAGGACACAGATACTTTTGAACGAATACAGAGGAGAGCAATTAAAATGATTCCTGAACTGAGAGTCCTTTGTTATCATAAAAGCCTAAACTTAAGAAAGATAGGACCAGAGGACACGAGGTGTCATTAGTAAAGGAACAGTGTAGATTGTATATCAGAAAGTACTCATTCTCACAGAGGACAATATATGATTGGAACAGATTGTGTAAATGCAAGAAGCGTGAATATGTCTAAAAATAAAATGTACAAATATATGAGGAGGGCAGGCTACATATAGATGAAAAATGATAAGTCAATTGCTTCTTTGTCCACTTGTCATGTGGGCCTTCGCCTTGGGTGGCAATCTAGCTAAATCTTTATAAAGTCCTGCGTAGCAACCATCCAATCTAACCTCGTGTACCGATGACCATGTCACTGGGTACGCAAACAATGAAATATGACGATGGTGGCGTATCTGATAACAACTTCGTGACATGAATAAATGAATAGTTTGACGTTACTTAATGCGTGATAACAAGCATGAGGGGCACCACTGATATATTACTGTGATTAACGTTCACGTGCCAAATATTATTCACCCTTAAAGTATTTCTTGTTCACCCATTTCTCCTCAAAACCTCGGTAAGATAGCTGAACACGTTCACCAACAAGCGGTTGCCAATCATTCAGTTGCAAAACTATCCTTTGTATTAATGTGTTTCTTATCAAATTACAAAACGTGGTCTAAGTCAATAATATTTGCCGATTTCCATAATCATAGTGGCTGAAAAGTTTGACATATCACTGTCAGAACGTTCAAAAACGAGGTTGAAAGGCAACATTCATAAGTGACGACCTCAATAGTGAGACAAACAGTGAGGTAAATATACAGGGAGGTAGACAGACAATGAGGTAGACATACAGTGAGGTAGACAGACAATGAGGTAGACATAAAACTCTCAACTACGGGACATCGGGGCCAACAATTCGGCGGAGAATACAAACACATCCACATCGCTCAACATACCGTAGGTGATGGTAAAATCTGACCTTAACATACAGTGACCACGGCCAACGGTAGACACCGAATGTATCAAATAATCGATGTAAGTCATAGTTTGACATATGCAATATGTATTACATTAAAGTTCTTCTTTTTACAATGGCACATTGGACTCCTCTTAATATACTCAGGACTGACATAATCAATCGTTTAATATAGTCACATTGGCTGGGACTGAATCATTCCCTATTCCTGCTGTTTTAAAATACGCCGTTTAAGTGAATCAGCACCTTACTAGAATCACATTGCTCTGACCCGAAGTAATTCTTTCAGTCCTTGAAAAAAAACTAACGCTATTTTCCTGCTAATTACATTAATGTGTTGCTACAAAGTTGCTAGTTTCAAGAACTATGTAGAAAACAAAACTTACCAATCGACCAACTGAAGAGCGATGACATAGAAACATATGATGGCGAGCAAGGTTCCTCGCGCCATTGGTGTGCACTTACATATATATATATATATACCTGTACAGAAATCTAATTGATCAGGTAAGTGCGCACCAATCAGCTGTCATGTTGACGGCGAAAAGTCCCCGTAAATTTCCCTAGGTATGTCCCTTCTAAATCCACTGGACGGAATTTGTTAATTAAATGTGATCATTATCTACCAGATTATGACATATCATATTGTATTGGCAAACGTCGTGTTGGCGGCGTTGTATGTTGTATGTTTAAAGTTACTACGTGTCCTATTATTACCCCTAGGCACGTCCTCTCAGCTGCGCAAACTATGCTGCAGGCATTGTATATTCAAGTTAGTGTGCACAGTGGCCATTATAGTCCTGTCGTTTGAATGTAAATAAACTGGACGAATTGCCAATTTCCAACCTCCACAGTAGTTGGGGTTTTTACACAGACGGAGAAAGGGTTGCACGTCCTCCTAATTTCAACCAAATACACCGGGGATTCACGGGTAAATCAACTGCATATGCACTAGAAATACAATTTCGTATGATAATCTATAAGCGGTATTTGCTTGGTCGTAACAAGGAAGCGACAGAAATATAAATTACCCCAATCTATGTGAGCCGTTGCCCCTCCCGCTCGGCATTGTTTCCGCACGGGCATGTTTACACGGGCATGTTTACACGTCCTTACAGGGTGAGGTCATGTGGGCGGATTCGTTGCAGGCATTGAAATCAGTGTTGAATGCAGGTGTTGTTGTCATGAGGCGAGTGCTGATTGTTGATACTACAAACGCAGATTTGCTTTTACCGATATTAATAATGGCCATTCATGATACGATCGTTTCGCGCACATGAAAGACGTGTAGACCCGGCATAAATTAATCGCCGTTGGTACGAGTTGACATTTCAAACCCATAGTTCACACAACTGTCGCAACAACATTTAGTGTATAGTGCCACTGTTTTATCGGATTAGGCAGCCGGTGGCTTTCCCACGCACTGTCAATCTAGAGTCTGAACAGTGGTGCCGATGGGCCCTAACCACGGAGAATTAAAACAACATAATACGGAGCTAGGAATAGTAATATACATACATACAATTTATCCTTTATATAGCTTCAACGGACTTTGTATCAAACAATTCAACGTTCTGTGCCAATATATCACTCTTCGTGAGAATGGCCCGGGTAGAAGTATTTTCTCCCCGTGCTACGCCGGGTAACTCAGTTAGTCGTTTATGTGTTTCTTTAAGTTTCTTTAAAGTTTCTTTAAATATTCGATTTAACATGAATCAAACAAGATTAATTTAAATCAACGGTAGCAAAACAATACGAACACTATACAGAGTAATATGTGTGATATGTATTCTATTAAACTCGTTCTTTAGATTAGTATAAGTAATGTTGCTCTCATATTAATTACATTAATGTGTCGGCTGCAAGTTGCTAGTTTCAAAAACAATGAACAAGTTAAAACTAACCAAACGACCAACTGAAGAGCGACGACAGAGAAGCAATTTATAGCAAATACGGTTCCCCGATCCATTATTTATCATATATAAGTATAAGTGTCAGTGCTTCTTAATTGTTACCGATGTCACTATGATATATTATACATGTTGTTCGTCCGCGTTCCGAGCCATAAGATTGGCCTGTTGCGTGCGCAATACTCCATAAACTATTGATGATTAAAAGTCCCCACCAAATCCATTTGGCGTAGTGCACAACTTAATCTATTGGAGGACTTTGCGAACAATATTTACAAAATCCACTATATCATAATATGTACATTAAGATAATCTAATATCAAATGCCACTCAATCGTCCGGAAGCTACTTGTAAACTACGACCTTCTCTGTCGTCTCGTGAATGTTGTGGGAACTAAGAAGATACCACAGTTTATTGAACATTGACACCAGGATAGGCACAATATATTGTCAATATTTTATGTCATATATTCGATACATTAGCTACACTCTGCCAGAATCCTACGAGATCATTGAGTTTTGTTTTGATCACTCAGTTCCATCCAGCTACTATATTTCTGCAAAGAGTGCAAAAATAATCCGCAAGCAACGTTGTCATATTTGAAGATAATACATATATTGTTCTCGTTGGTTAACAACTCGGCGACTATCCTAGATTTGATTCCTTAATATACTACAAACATTATTTACTATTACTTTCATTCGTTTCCTGTTGGTTGGATAAACGATTCAGATTGTTTTGGTGGCGCAGTTGCCCTGATGGAAACGAGATTGAAATAAGTTTTTCATTGGATAATCGGTCCATCGCACACCGATTTTGATCAAGTGTCGCCATCAATCAAGTTACGATATAGAGTCTATGTATCAAATGAAATCCGCTAAGGTTCGCTTTGTGGTTCGACCGCTTAAATTGGCAAACTCAGCAATTATTCTGCCATTTGTTATTTTTTGTAAATACCCATTTCAAATACCTATATCAAAAACATTGTGCCACTGATACAGAGTGAACCAGTTTTTTCAACTAGTAAAGACGAAAAGGTGGGATTTTTAATTATTTCTCCCATGCAAGATCTGAGCCGTCTAAACACACTAGTATAACATTTGTAACACACCAATCTGCTTCCGTGAGACCAGCTAAATGATATACGATATCAGAATGAAAAGTCCACTTATTTAACGTATTTACGATCAAACATATCAAAACGACGTACATAAATCGACAATGAATTCGATAATAAAATAAAAACAACGCACCAATATGATTCCTATGTGGTCGTTAAGTTCAATACCGGCATTGGACAATGACGTCCTTAACAATCCTGGATATAACAAGTCATGCATTCGCATGAGAAAAAATAGGGTTGATTTCAATTTGTATTTTAAGCCTTACTCCAATTCGGTGCAGCATAGTGAGATCACTTTTAAATCCCATAATGAGCATCAATTATATAATTATTGTTTCAAAGTTGGCAGTTGATTTCTATATACAGCAATAACACTTTAAAACATTCGAGCTTTATAGAGCTTTGCACAGCAGTTAAAATTAGTTAGTAAAATTAAGGTGTGTAAACCTACTACTACCGCAGGATTTCCTCTAGACCAACATTCGATCTAACCTAGACAGACGATCCGGTATGTGCAGGTGCGATTTGAAGGATGGGTGTCCACAGAAGTGATTCTACATTTTCTTGGCCATGCCTGGTCATGGCGAAACTCGTACTTCTTCTTGTGTAACCATAGCCTTAATTAAGGATTGTAGTCTCCCTGCAGTCTCTCTAGCCACTTCGAGTCCACCATCTCTCCAATGTTTCATGTTGTCAATCTCTCTAGCAACTTCAAGTCAACTATCTGTCCAATGCTTCATATTGTCAATCTGTCTAGCCACTTTGAGTCCACCATCTCTCCAATGTTTCATGTCGTCAATCTCTCTGGCCAATTTGAGTCCACGACCAGTCCAGTGCTTCATGTTGTCAATCTCTCTAGCCACTTCAAGTCCATCACCTGTCCAATGCTTGATCTTGTCAATCTCTCTAGCCACTTCGAGTCCACCATCTGTCCAGTGCTTCATGTTGTCAATCTCTCTCTAGCCATTTCGAGTACACCATCTGTCCAATGTTTCATGTTGTCAAACTCTCTATATCATCCACTTCAAGTACACCATCTGTCCAGTGCTTCATGTTGTCAATCTCTTTCTAGCCACTTCAAGTCCACCATCTGTCCAGTGCTTCATGTTGTTAATCTATTTAGCCACTTCAAGTCAACCATTTGTCCAATGCTTGATCTTGTCAATCTATCTAGCCACCTCGAGTCCACCATTTGTACAATTTTCATGTTGTCAATCTCTCTCTAACCACTTCAAGACCACCATCTGTCCAGTGCTTCATGTTGTCAATCTCTCTAGCCACTTCAAGTCCACCATCTGTCCAGTGCTTCATGTTGTCAATCTCTCTCTAGCCACTTCGGGTCATAGGTTCGGTTTATCTATGTTCCGTGCCTGGCATACGTAAATACACATATAATGGCATTAATTAGTGAATACTTATCAGTTTCAAGACGTCGCGGCACATAGAAGATATGTTTAAGTTTCAAATGCGATGTAATCTGGACATCTAGGAACAGTCATAACTTAACCGGACAGTCGAAACCCTTTTGGTGCAAAATCACTCAGGCGTGGCATCGTTGAAGGCCAGAAGCGTTTGGATCATGGAACGTGCGACTGACACTGTCTACTGTGAATATTGTGTACTCACAGATACGAGCTGTCCTTCAGTATCCGCGGCCCTTGACGTCGCCACTCCACGAGTTGGACCCCAGAACGCTGCCTCACGTAATAATCAAAGCCCACATTAAACTTGTCGGGCAAACAGTGACCACAGGCACTACGCGAGTCGTGATACTACCCCACACACTGTGTACGTACATCATCGGCAAGAACCGCCGTTTTGTCACACGAACTCCGCACATTTAATCATACCTGACCATCTGGTGCCCGTCGCCGACGCTGTGAGCCGTGAAGTCTCACGTTCTCCCTGCACGCGGTCAACCGTGAAGCCTCACGCTCCGGTGACTACGCTCCGCCCTACAACCTCTTACACTACAGCATTCGTCCCATATCTGACAGTGCAGATCAAGTTCGAGTTCCGGCCCTTTTACTAATCATACGGCCCTGTCAACTGAAACGTGCGTCGCAGTAATATTTCTGATCGACGCTCGCGAGTAACACACGAGGGATGGTCTGTTGTTTCCTCCACTGCGGTGCTCACTTCGAAGTAGATACTGTATAACGATTCCTGTGTAACACCGTTCAGCGACTTCAAAGGGTACGCAAATACCGTTTTACGCTTCATTTTAATGACCACTGGTGCATATGAAAAGGGATACTACATAATATATGCATGTAATGAAGAAATATACAGCAGGAAGGATGTAGTAAATCATATTGTTTTTATTTATTTATTTTTGTTTCTCGTAATTATGTGTGCAACACGTATTTATATGTAATTTAATTGGAATATAATATATGAAAAACGACACTACGTATTCATGTAAGAAGTTTGTATAGTGAGAATGACGTACGAAATCATAATTATTACTTGCTGCATAACTCTGTATTAATAGTTCAGATGAACTATACTGTATAGAAATACACACCACATATGAATGATATGCGTATATTTATGCAATTTATTATTATTATTATATAACTTGTCATTATTATTTGATTTGATTGCACATATGATCTCATTTTACAATGCATCTAAATGTGCCTTTAAGCACGATATACTCTACAATTGTCTAATGCAGAAATCATGTTAAATAACACTCCCATATCGGAGCAATTTCAAAATGAACATAGCTAAAACCATATTCATATAATATGTTCTTCTTTGTTTTATGCTATGCCATCATAGGCAGTCTCATATTGATATCAAGTTTAATAGAATTGTGAAATTTAAACCATTTAATATGTTTCCCTGCATGCTTTCATATATATTGTTCGTTAGCTTAGTTTTCAAAGCAAATTCAATTTAAACCATCGTATAGGAAAAAATTCTCAATAATACGTGTTCACTTGTTTAGTAATAACAATTGTAACTATTATACTATGACACTAACATTCAATGACATTGGATGATAATATTCTCGTGAATATCGTGGTTTCGAAGCCAAATCTTTGTGTAAAATTATAAGGTGGGGCGAATATAATGATGACCATGACAATCTAAAAGTAGTTCGCCATTCGCCATATATTGAAAACGATAAACTGAGTGATCTCCTGGTTTCTAAAAAAACTCTTTCACTGTTCTCAGCACTAATATCAGCATCAGTGCAAAGATATTAGGTGAAATACAATTTACTTCCAAAAAATATTCTGAAACTGATTCATTCGAGAGACGAATATTGTCATGTTACAAGACAGAGATATAAATTTAAACAAATGTAAGCTTGTACCACACTGAAGGCTATGTGTATGACTACAGTCAAGCTGTGGAAAAGTTTATCTGCATGCCTAAGAAAGTGTCAAACAAATTCTACGTTCCAAAAAGGTAAAAATCATCTATTATTGAGAGCTGTATATGGCAATAATGCAGTCATGCGATTTTGTGTATGTTACAGTAGTATTTTCAAATGTTATTATTATTATCTTGATTACTGTTGTATTGTTTATTAATATGTTTATTAAAGTATCTTTAACTACAGTACAATTAATAGTACTTGTAATACGTAGTAATGGAATGCTCCAGAGGGAGTGAACATACGTTTAAACTTCAACCCTCCCCGTTTCCAACTCATCATTAATATAGTATATAAATGTACGTGTTTGACCATTTTGATTTAAATTTAATATACATTATGATGCTATGCTACTGTACTACTGTTGTCGTATGACGTTGGAAATAAATATTTTTATTTGATTTGATTTGATTTGGTACACCGTTGTTTCTTGTGATAAATGTAGATTGATGTGGTGTGTTTTTCATCTATGTTTTACAGTAAAAGGAGATTGTGGCTTGAAACATGAAGAACTGTGTAATTTTCTTTCTTTTAATGCGTTACACAGCCGTTTTGGTAATTTTTTCATAGTTTGTATATGTTGATAATAAAGCTTAGTAACTGTACATAATTTGATGTGCTCTTTAGCGAAACTGGTGAAAACTGGACATTTTAAAACTATAAAGGTATTATATTAGATATCCGCCATTTTGAAAGATGGCGCCCGTAAAAGCTTGTTATTCGCATATCATAAGAACTACATCACCTAGAGCCATACAACTTATGTGAAAACATAGGTTTTTGGATGCGACGATTTCAAATATGTTACTTTTTATCTTATCCGATATTCATATTCGCCATTTTCTCCATACCATATGCAGCCACAATAAAGATTCTCCAGTACGAAACCACGGACAAAGTCACTTTTGTTCATAGTTTGTGTGCGCATGCTATGCGGTGACATCACATGTGAAAATACCCCCAATAAGTAATCACTGCCTCTGGAGGTAAAACCACCCCCTCTATATAGAACAAACCATTAATCACGAGTTGGCGTTGTATTAAGTTATCAACCCAGTCACCACGAGGACACGCCAGGTAAAACAATAATGTGTGGCATTATATAGCGCCGTTTGATGCATTACTCCACTATCTTATCAGAGTAAGTTGTTTTGGCTTGTATTACAAAGAGTGTATATGGGTGAATGGGCACGGAAAATGAAACCCCTGCTTGTGAACATCCTTTGTGTTCACATGCTATCCAATTAAGACATGCACCTATTCTAGCTTCATTTATCCGTTCTTGTGGCTACAGTGGTTCTTAACAGAATGTTGTTTATGTTTCTTTAGGCACGCAGGTGGCTTTCATCAAAGATGTGAAGTCTCTGACCATGACAATTAAGGATATTGGCAACCCTTTTTGTGATACCAATGGAGATCTCCTAGTTACTGACACACGTGTAGTGGCAGAGGTAGCGGTTGTTTATTGCGTTAGCAAGATGAAGAAACTTGGAGAAGACCAACGCAAGGAGTTCTTCAAAAAACGTCTGGTGGATCGCACAAACACAGTCAACGAAACAATCCCAAAGAAAAAGCGGCGTCTCTTTAGTTGACATCTTGAGAAACGAAAATCACATGCACAACAATGTCCTTGAAACATGACAGCAACTTGTTTTTAACATTGTACATCGCCTTCCAAGTACGCGACGCTGATCTCGATGATTTTTTGTTTGAGAATCATTCATTTCCCCCGTCACTGTCAGACTACGGCAACATGAGGCTAAGAACAAAGGCTGACCTGCTTCAGTGCCTAGAAGACCTGGTGTCGCCCAATGACAGTGCCTGCTCGCAGAGGGAAGCTCACATGATCATCATTGACGGCGCAGCTCTTGTTAACATCCTCAAGCCTGCTATGTCTGAAACGTTCGATGACTATGCATCCATGTTCATGGAACACATCAGGAGACAGTTTGTTTTGTTTGTCGTGTTGGCATCGTGTTCGATGTGTACAGACCTGACAGCCTCAAGGCGACCAGACGGAGAAAAAGAGGGAACGGGACAAAGAGACAAGTTGAGGGTCGAAAGAAGTTACCTGCAAACTGACCAGAGTTCGTGCGAGACAAAGACAACAACACAACAAGACAACAAGGCGGAACTATTTAACATACTAAGTGAAAGAGTGACTGCCGACATATTTCCTGGCAATGTGGTGATCACACATGGATGCGAGCTGCTGTGCTCAGAGGCAACTAGTGTGGAGTGACTATCACCGTGTACACACGAAGAGGCATACACCAGGATGCTGTTGCATGTTGCGGATGGTGTCAAGCAGGGAAGACAGAAGATCGTCATAAGAAGATTGTCATAAGACGTTGTCGTACTAGCTGTTAGCTTTGCTCGCAGATTTGGCTGTGAACGTTTTGTGGTAGCGATCGGCAGAGGGAAATCATTCCGATACGTCAATGAAACTGCTATTGCACAAACGCAGAGGGAAATCATTCCGATACGTCAATGAAACTGCTATTGACAAACGCAAGGCACTGCCTGTCTTCCATGCACGGACCGGGTGTGATACCACATCGTGTTTCGCTGGAATAGGCAAACGCACGGCTTGGGCATCATGGAATGCTTTCAGTAGTGTAACGCCTGCGCTGTGTGCTCTTACAGACACTCCCTCGGCAGCTATCTTGAGAGACGTTCTATCAACCATCGAGAAGTACGTTGTTCTACTATACGACCGGAGCAGCTCTGAGGACGATGTGAAACGCGTCAGACAGGTCCTTTTCACGCAGAAAGGAAGGGAGATCGAGAAGATTCCACCAACGCAGGATGCCCTCATGCAACACCTGGTCCGAGTGGGCTACCAGGCTGACGACATCTGGAGCCAGGCCCTGCTGAAAGCACCACACCTGCCCAGTCCAGCAGTCTTCGGCTGGATTCGAAAGGGGACGTGTCTGAATGGGAGGTGCAATGGATGACACTTCCACCTGCAGGTACAGCTTGCCGTGCGATCATCAAGTGTGGCTGCACGAACGGCTCGAGAGGACAGTGTCGGTGTTTAAAAGCCAACCTGCGCTTCACAATGCTGTACAAATGCGGTGGATGTCAGCGGGATGTGTGAACTATTTGGGAATCCTTGGTGTGAATTTAGGAGGTAGGCATCATTATAATGTAATTAAACTAATGTTTGAAGTGACTTTGCCCGTTTTAGAGAATATCTAAGTAACATCCTTAAAATCGTTGCACCTGATAACCTATATTTTGACATCAACATCAAGGCTCTAGGATTTGTAAATCGATATGGGGATGACAGGCTTCGTCGGGCATCATCTTTTAAATTGGCGGATATCTGAAAGTTAACGAAGGTCAAAAGTAATATATTTTAAATCATCGCATCTAAAAAACATATATTTTGACATCAACTGTGTGGCTCTAGGTTATGTAGTTCTTTAGATATGGGAATAATAGGCTATGGCGGGCGCCATTTTTAAAAATGGTAGATATATGAATGTCGGCGAAGGGCAAGCGTAACATTTTTCAAATTGTTACCCACAAATCTATAAAAAAAAATTACGGCTCCACGTGACGTAGACATTTGTTTGACGACTGCTATCTTTAAAAATGGCCGATATGAATGTCGGAGAAGTTTAAAAGTAAACCAAGTGAAATGTTTGACCCCTAAAACCTACATTTAAACACCGAAATTATAGTTCTACGTGACGCAGTTATTAAGATATTGGAAAATTGAATGCGGCGGCCATTTTTTTAAATGGCGGCCATTTTTTTTTAAACGGCCGCCATTTCTTAGCGCAGCAAAATCTAGAATGCTTCCATATTTAAGATGGTTCCCTTGGCATGTAGAATAGATGAGCCAAGTGTCTTGCTTCTATCAAATAATGCAAATTTTGTTCACCTATCCGCTGGACTATTATTAGTTATCTGATATAGGTTTTTATAACAATGTGTAATATGATATGATAAAAACAATGCTTCAAAAATATTAACATTTTCGCGTATGGTGACTTTTTGAAATGTTGCCTTTTGAAAATCATTTAATGATGCAGAGGCGGAAAAAGCTCATGAACATCATGAACATACAGCCGGGGGGATGCTCCCTATTCTTAGGTATGTATGTACCGCGTAAATGCCTCTGTTTTTTGTTTTATCATGTTGTTTTCTAAGTCGGTGGCGCACTTTATTGGCCAATGAATCAGCGGCGTGACTGACGAGTTTTTGGACGGCTTCGTGGCTCCATCTGCCGTATGACTTAAACGTTTGGCTGCTTGTCCACGAACCAAACCTAAGCTAACCTGCTGCCCCTTGTGGAGGCGGAAGACGCAAGGGAAAGCAGCAAAATGGATGTGCAGAATTGGCTGAAAAAATGGTTTGACGGTAGGTTAACCAAATAAAATCACAATGACTTATGTTTGAAGAAGGTCTTGAAGTTGTATTTGTTATTAAACCATGAAATCTAATAAAAGGAACCGACGTGAGCGATAATAGGTTATATTGGGACCATAAATGTGCAAGTCCTTTACCGGGCTCCACTATCTCCCGGGATATGAGTATTGTGATAACAATGATTAACATTGGGACACTTTCAAGTGGTACTGCATGAGAATGAAAGTATGGAATACCCCCTCACCAGGGTGGGGACGGGGGTATTTTTCTTCATTTTGTTTGCAAAAGGCGGACTTCAAATGTTTCCACCCAATCTTGGATTTTGCCAAAGCTGCAGGTTTTGGGGTATTTGCGTTCGACTTTAGGCGAACGACTATGTCTAGTTTTATTTACTGTAAACCTTGGCTTGGATACTAGTATCATCAAATCATTGCTATATTGGCCTGAATGAACGTTATTCCAATGAAAATGTCAGTCGAGGATTCGTTCAACAGCGACACGCCCATTGTTATTTTCTGCCCAACCAATTTTTCCTATCTTTGCCATTACATTCATTTAAATGAAAAATTGCCAATATTTATAATGGGAGGTATGGGCCAAATTCCATATTATTCAAAATTGTCACAATTTGTTATAATTAAAAAGCCTGCTTGCATCAAAATCACCCAAATTTCCTCGATACTGATTGAGGTAAACAGGTAAATGTCTAATAGTGCCATAACATTTAAATTATGTGTTGCAGATGAAGAAATTGATGGCTTTGCGTTGATAAACCTGGATGAAGCAGACATCAAGCAGCTTGTACCAAAGATGGGCCCCGGGAAGCAATTAAAGGCACTGCTACAAAATATAGGAACAAGTGTAATGCAACTGAACTTGTTTTGGTCTCCAAATATAAAATGACAGTTTGTGGTATAATCTGCCATAAAATGAGAAATACATGCGAAATCTCTACCACTGTCACACAACACAATACATGCCATTTAGTATGTAAGGGATACTACACCTAAATGCAAATTTAAGTGGATAATGAAGCTTCAATTGAATAGAAGGCATGTGTTAAAGATTAGTATTTGTGAGTGACAACATGAGCAGGTGGCACGTATTCAATGGTACTGTTTTAGGTGCGTCATTGTACATGTATCATGTGTATGCCTGTGTATGTCGTGTATGCCTGTATATGCCTGTGTATGCATGTGTATGCCTGTGTATGCATGGGTATGCCATGTATATTTGGTCTGATGAGTTTTTTCTTCAAACAATTCATTTCAGATGCAACACAACACTTTTTTGGGTACAGCTCTTGCGCCAGTGACCTCACCTGCCACCTTACATGTAACAGTCACTTCGCCAAGCCTTGCAGTCTCCTCGCCAAGCCTTGTCATGCCATGAAACCACCTCTCCAAGCAAAATCATCAGCGCAACAGAATTGAGGATCACGCAGCAAACCTCTATGGCCAATAATGTGGTGGCAGATAAAGAGAAACGGAAGTATGACATCAAGGTGACATCACCTAAAGCTGCTCAATATGATGTCCAGTGTTCCCTGTGCGACATATATAGCTGTTGGGTATTACAACCAAAAGCTAAATAACTGTTAGCTATTATAACCAAAAGCTAAATAACGTCAGACGTCATCTGCTCAGTGGTAGCCATGTCACTAATGTAAGTCATATGTGCATGGAGGCCACCGTGACTTTCTAGTCATCAACACAAAGTTCCCAGGTGTGTTTATGCACAAAGAGAATTGTTTTGTGTGTCATGTCTGTGGAACCACAGGAACCCTTCCTCTGAAGTGCGGTGGTAAGAAGGCATTGGCTAATGCTGAAAGGCGTGTTAGGGCACAGCTCATAAGCAGGCTTTTGCTACGAATTCTACAAAGATCACATCCTTCTTCACAGCTAAACCAGGCCCATCTCAAACCAAAGAAAATGCTGTAAAACCAGTTGCAGTGTGGCATGGCATTTTTCGTGATTCAGACGACTTAAATCCAGGTCAAGACAATTTCCAACTTAGTTGGTATGCAGAGCCTCATTATACTCTCATTCTCCTAAATGAAGACATCAGTTCATCTACTGTAGTTGAACATTTAGGAGCCCCCAGTGAAAGAGAGTTGCTGAATGTGAAACATTTAAGAATCAGTGCACTCACTGTTCTGACATTCCAAAGCAGCCGTCTATCAGGAAACTATGCATTTTACGAACAGAAAGAACGGAGATTGATCAAGAAGACTGACCCATGCGCATTCTGAATGACTATCTGGCAAGGAAGGAAATGATGAGTTAATTGAAGCACCAAGTAAAAAACTGAACATTGCCAAATCTCAGTTGTTCTTCATGTCCTCCAAATATCTCCGAATCAGGGTCAGAAGCATAAAGGGGAAGTTATCAGATTACGCTACTCGTTGTTCGATGAAGACAGTGTGTAGGCAGCTTGCGACCATTGCCCAGAACATCCATGTCCAGAAGAACTGATAAAGGTATAAAAAGTACCAAAGTTTATGTTACGAGCAGCACGTTTTTAACAATCCACTGCACCCAGGATATCCGAAGATTCCAGTGTTCATCCATCCTTCCCGTAATAGATTTGATGCTGAGTTTGTTCAGAATCAGTGGGATCAGATTCAGCATTTCTACAATGAACACTTGAGAGAGTTTATTGGCCCCTTGGTAAGGCGAGCTTCTGATGGTGATAGTAGAAGAACGTTGATGTTACGAGCAGCACTATCCAACACAGATGCAAGAAACCAGCCAATCCCTCGTGATCTTATTTTCATCTTCACATGCGTGGTGGATGAAGAGACCCGTACACCTAGGATTACATCCATAACCATAAACAAACTGGTCAACCACTTACATCGTGGATCGTGGGTTCTGTAGATGGATGACTATATGGTGCACAGCATTCATTTGCTGCTGGTGTTGGATTATTTCAGCGTTGATCGTCATGGGCTCACCAGAGATGGTGTGAACAGAAGAGATCGACAAAACTGGAGATCTGCCCAAAGATTAGTCTGGAGAGAAGGCATTGATATTCCCAGGCAGCTGGCAAGAGATGCTGGTATTTTCTAGTAGTGGGAATGAGGAAGGTATCGGGCATGTCCATGTAAATGGCCAATTATTGCCCGCTCAGAAGCGAGACTTGCGAGGGTTGATTGATGAGATGCCATCCATATTTTCAAGTAAACCCGGGCAGACTAGTCTGCTGACTCACTCGATTGATGTAACCACCCTGATCCCATAATCCCATGAGATGTAAACCGTATCTTATCCCATTGATAAAGTTGGGAATGGCAGAACAGGAAGTTGAAAGATGCGAAAAATTGGTGTGATCGAGCCATCAACATCACTCGTTATTGGTTACGAAGGCCGATTCCACGTTTAGGCCGGTCATTGATTTTCGCCATTTGAATAAAGTGACGGTTTCCGACGCGGAACCTATGCAAAACCCTGACATTATCTTTGCCAAAGTGGGGTATGATAAATATCTGTCAAACATCGATTTCTGCAAAGGATATTGGCACATATATGTGAAACAGGATGATCGGGAGAACATTGCATTTTGCGCTTCATGTGGGTAGTTTCATTTCTGTGTCGTGCCATTTGGTCTTGTAAACGCCGGGGCGTGTTAGTTCACACAGTGACGTGGGCGGAGCATTTGGTGACCGTTCGGGCATAGTTCGTTCGGGTGAGACAACTGAGACCGAGGATGTTTCTCCAAGGATGGTTAGTGTCAGGGTCATAACCAGAACTGGTGTGTGAATCATCATCCAGGTATATGCACCAGACTCATCTTACACTGATGAACATTGCAAAGACTTCCTGGATATGCTGCAGTTAAAGATCACTGCAATCCAAAAGGGTGGAGAACTCCATAGTTCAGGGTGATTTCAATGTTAAAGTGGGTGACGACCAACGTTCTTCCTGGCCAGAAGTGTTGTGCAAAAGTGCAAAGTTTGGACTGGGCCGTGCGAATGACAGAGTAAAACAACTGCTGCAGTGTTGTGTTATTAATGACATCGTCATCACCAATACAGTGTTTCAACAGGCCAACACTAGGAGAGTGACGTGGATTTCTCCAGATGAAGGAATCACGAACCAAATTGACAATATTCTTGTCCACACTAGACTCAATGACCAGCTGAAGAATTTTAAGGCATACATATCGGCAGAACTTGGCTCAGATCACTTCCTGATCATAGCAAATGTAGACATCAAACCCTGTGTTTCAAGGTCACACAGGGAAATAGTCATGAGGTAGAGAGATAAGGAAAGAGTTCCAGGTGAAGATTGGTGGAGCCGTTGAACAACTATTGGAACTTGGTTATAGACCAGTATAGGCACTCTGCTTAGACGTCAAAGAGACAAAACATAAAATCACTGAGAAGGTGGTTGGCTTCATGCGTAGAAAGCAGGTCGTCAAATGTTCATCAGTTCTAACAAGAGAGTATGAGGAAAGGAGAAAGGCGCGCACATATTATTTGAAGAACACCTCAGATGCAGTGAAACGCACAGAAATAAGAAAAGACTAGTGAAGAAAGCAATAAGAACCCACTAAAGAAATGGAGGAGGATTTCAGAAAAAACAACTCGCATAATTTGTTTAGAAACACGCGAGAACTCAGCAACAAGTGACGAAACCCTAAAAACGGCTCCAGATGAGGTGTTGAAATACTGGTAAACATACTTTTATAAACATCTTAACACAAACTAGCCAAGACCAGAGGAAGCACTCAACAGCGGAGGTACAGAAGGTTGTCAATGTAATGACAGAAGACAGCGTGTTGTAGTAGATGGGGGTGTTTCAAACTGGAAATCAGTTTTGAGAGGGGTAAATCGGGGACGATAATGTAACAAGCAACGTACTGAAATCTGCGGATGATTCAACAGTGTTCAGAAACGTAAACAATGATGGTGATAAACAATATGTACAAAACTATTTAGACAGATTATTTAAATGGTCTGAAAAATGGCAGATGTTATTCAATATTGGGAGATGATGCCCACCCACAGAACAGGAGAACTTGGATGTTAACCATAAAATGGAAGACACTATTCTAGGTACTACTATAAAATAAAAGATCGTAGGATTAACAATAAGTACTGATATGAAAGTAAGTTTCAAAGCAGTGTAATATTGCAGATTCAAATGGTAATCAAATTCATGGGTTAATTAGCAGTAATTTAACATACAATTAAAAACCGCTAACTATACTTATGTATCAAGCAATAGTTTGGTCTCATTTAATATACTGTGTACAAGATTGGAAACCATATAATAAGAAGGATATATATATGCTTGAACGAATACAGAGGAGCGCGACTGAAATGATTCCAGAACTGAGAAACCTTAGTTATGAAGAACGCCTGAAAGAATGTGATTTAACAACCCTAGAGACAAGGAGGTTATGATATTCAATGGGTGTAAAAATATTGATAGAAATATTTTTTCTCACTCAATAAAGATAGTAAAACTAGAGGACATGAGGCAACATTAGTAAAGGATCAATGTAGATTGGAAGGAGGGGTCACAGATATCGAAATTGCCGGGGGATGGCAGTTAACATGTTAGTCAAGTAGCTATGTAGGGAAGAGGAAGTTGGTTTTGTTGGGATGGCTGCTATGTACATGAAGGACGAGCTTCATCTAAGTGGAAAGGGGGCAGCAGTATATGCGGATGGACTAACAGCAGCAGTAGACAGGGGCATGGGTAGCATAGCAAATATTGTTGGGAGTAAACACTATTTAAACTAGAAGCGCAGGGGGTTACTTAGAGGTACCTAAAGCAGGACACGAAGCCACTAGTACAGATAAACCAATAATAAAATGTCAGAAAAACATGTCTGAAGCAGGTCACAGATGCCTGTGTATAAATGCTAGGAGTATAGTAAATAAGAAAAACGAATTAAACATTATGGTAGAAGATCCTGACCCTCGTATAATTGGTATTACCGATTTAGGATTGACAGGATACATAATGTTTAGGAGAGGTCGAATAGGAAGAAGGGGAGGGGGAATTATTTTATATGTTAAAGAACTAGTCAGGGTCATGAAATAAAATTAGAAAGGGAAGCAGATTACGATGAAGCTGTTTGGTGCAAAATAGTTTCAGGAAATTCAAAATTAACTATTGGATTAGTTTACCAAAGTCCTAACATAAACGAAGAGGATAACACAAAAATACAAAATGCTATAAAGGAAGTTAGTAAATGGGATTGTACCATAATGGGAGATTTTAATCAGGTACACATACAATAGAAATCTCTAGAGAGTACAGAGGGTTAGACCAAAAATGTCTATTTCAGGATAGTTTCCTTACTCAGCACGTGCTAGAACCAACCAGGGGAGAAAATGTATTAGATATAATTTTATCATCACAAAATGAATTAGAGGACAATGAAAAAAAATGCATTAACCATTGGGTAACAGTGACCACAATCAAACACATTTTGACATCAATGTAAAACCAGAAAGTAAAAATAAAAAAACGTATAGGAGAAACTTCCACACAAGTAACTATATGAGAAAATACTTAGCAAAGCTAGATTGGAATAACACGCTGATGAATAAGACCGCAATTGAATGTTGGAATATTCTAAAATATGAAATTGAGAGTAACATCGATAAATTTGTTCCCTTGAAAAAACAAGTAAAAGCGGTCTAGAAAGAAACACTTGTCAAAAGAAGCTATTAGAAAAAATAGTGTTTAAGCAAACTATGTGGAGGGTTTATAGGCATACCAGAAAGGATGAAGACTATGCAAATTACAAAGAGGCACTTAATCTAGCTACAACTGAAATTAGAAAATCTAAAAGAACCTTTGAACAAAATTGGCAGGTAATATAAAAAATTACAGCAAGAGTTTCTATGCTTATGCAATACCAATTATACGAGGGTCAGGATCTTCTACCATAATGTTTAATTCGTTTTTCTTATTTACTATACTCCTAGCATTTAAACACAGGCATCTGTGACCTGCTTCAGACATGTTTTTCTGACATTTTATTATTGGTTTATCTGTACTAGTGGCTTCGTGCCCTGCTTTAGGTACCTCTAAGTAACCCCCTGCGCTTCTAGTTTAAATAGTGTTTACTCCCAACAATATTTGCTATGCTACCCATGCCCCTGTCTACTGCTGCTGTGAGTCCATCCGCATATACTGCTGCCCCCTTTCCACTTAGATGAAGCTCGTCCTTCATGTACATAGCAGCCATCCCAACAAAACCAACTTCCTCTTCCCTACATAGCTACTTGACTAACATGTTAACTGCCATCCCCCGGCAATTTCGATATCTGTGACCCCTCCTTCCAATCTACATTGATCCTTTACTAATGTTGCCTCATGTCCTCTAGTTTTACTATCTTTATTGAGTGAGAAAAAATATTTCTATCAATATTTTTACACCCATTGAATATCATAACCTCCTTGTCTCTAGGGTTGTTAAATCACATTCTTTCAGGCGTTCTTCATAACTAAGGTTTCTCAGTTCTGGAATCATTTCAGTCGCGCTCCTCTGTATTCGTTCAAGCATATCTATAGCCTTCTTATTATATGGTTTCCAATCTTGTACACAGTATATTAAATGAGACCAAACTATTGCTTGATACATAAGTATAGTTAGCGGTTTTTAATTGTATGTTAAATTACTGCTAATTAACCCATGAATTTGATTACCATTTGAATCTGCAATATTACACTGCTTTGAAACTTACTTTCATATCAGTACTTATTGTTAATCCTACGATCTTTTATTTTATAGTAGTACCTAGAATAGTGTCTTCCATTTTATGGTTAACATCCAAGTTCTCCTGTTCTGTGGGTGGGCATCATCTCCCAATATTGAATAACATCTGCCATTTTTCAGACCATTTAAATAATCTGTCTAAATAGTTTTGTACATGTTGTTTATCACCATCATTGTTTACGTTTCTGAACACTGTTGAATCATCCGCAGATTTCAGTACGTTGCTTGTTACATTATCGTCCCCGATTTACCCCTCTCAAAACTGATTTCCAGTTTGAAACACCCCCATCTACTACAACACGCTGTCTTCTGTCATTACATTGACAACCTTCTGTACCTCCGCTGTTGAGTGCTTCCTCTGGTCTTGGCTAGTTTGTGTTAAGATGTTTATAAAAGTATGTTTACCAGTATTTCAGCACCTCATCTGGAGCCGTTTTTAGGGTTTCGTCACTTGTTGCTGAGTTCTCGCGTGTTTCTAAACAAATTATGCGAGTTGTTTTTTCTGAAATCCTCCTCCATTTCTTTAGTGGGTTCTTATTGCTTTCTTCACTAGTCTTTTCTTATTTCTGTGCGTTTCACTGCATCTGAGGTGTTCTTCAAATAATATGTGCGCGCCTTCTCCTTTCCTCATACTCTCTTGTTAGAACTGATGAACATTTGACGACCTGCTTTCTACACATGAAGCCAACCACCTTCTCAGTGATTTTATGTTTTGTCTCTTTGACGTCTAAACAGAGTGCCTACACTGGTCTATCACCAAGTTCCAATAGTTGTTCAACGGCTCCACCAATCTTCACCTGGAACTCTTTCCTTATCTCTCTACCTCATGACTATTACCCTGTGTGACCTTGAAACACAGGGTTTGATGTCTACATTTGCTATGACCAGGAAGTGATCTGAGCCAAGTTCTGCCGATATGTATGCCTTAAAATTCTTCAGCTGGTCATTGAGTCTAGTGTGGACAAGAATATTGTCAATTTGGTTCATGATTCCTTCATCTGGAGAATCCACGTCACTCTCCTAGTGTTGGCCTGTTGAAACACTGTATTTGTGATGACGATGTCATTAATAACACAACACTGCAGCAGTGTTTTACTCTGTCATTCGCACGGCCCAGTCCAAACTTTGCACTTTTGCACAACACTTCTGGCCAGGAAGAACGTTGGTCGTCACCCACTTTAACATTGAAATCACCCTGAACTTTGGAGTTCTCCACCCTTTTGGATTGCAGTGATCTTTAACTGCAGCATATCCAGGAAGTCTTTGCATTGTTCATCAGTGTAATATGAGTATGGTGCATATACCTGGATGATGATTCACACACCAGTTCTGGTTATGACCCTGACACTAACCATCATTGGAGAAACATCCTCGGTCTCAGTTGTCTCACCCGACGAACTATGCCCGAACGGTCACCAAATGCTCCGCCCACGTCACTGTGTGAACTAACACGCCCCGGCGTTTACAAGACCAAATGGCACGACACAGAAATGAAACTACCCACATGAAGCGCAAAATGCAATGTTCTCCCGATCATCCTGTTTCATATATATATGTGCCAATATCCTTTGTAGAAATCGATGTTTGACAGATATTTATCATACCCCACTTTGGCAAAGATAATGTCAGGGTTTTGCATAGGTTCCGCGTCGAAACCGTCACTTTATTCAAATGGCGAAAGTCAATGACCGGCCTAAACGTGGAATCGGCCTTCGTAACCAATAAAGAGTATAGAGTAATGTTGATGGCTCGATCACACCAATTTTTCGCATCTTTTCAACTTCCTGTTCTGCCATTCCAACTTTATCAATGGGATAAGATACGGTTTACATCTCATGGGATTATGGGATCAGGGTGGTTACATCAATCGAGTGAGTCAGCAGACTAGTCTGCCCGGGTTTACTTGAAAATATGGATGGCATCTCATCCATCAACCCTCGCAAGTCTCGCTTCTGAGCGGGCAATAATTGGCCATTTACATGGATATGCTCGATACTTCCTCATTCCCACTACTAGAAAATACCAGCATCTCTTGCCAGCTGCCTGTTAGTATCAATGCCTTCTCTCCAGACTAATCTTTGGGCAGATCTCCAGTTTTGTCGATCTCTTCTGTTCACACCATCTCTGGTGAGCCCATGACGATCAACGCTGAAAATAATCCAACACCAGCAGCAAATGAATGCTGTGCACCATATAGTCATCCATCTACAGAACCCACAATCCACGATGTAAGTGGTTGACCAGTTTGTTTATGGTTATGGATGTAATCCTAGGTGTACGGGTCTCTTCATCCACCACGCATGTGAAGATGAAAATAAGATCACGAGGGATTGGCTGGTTTCTTGCATCTGTGTTGGATAGTGCTGCTCGTAACATCAACGTTCTTCTACTATCACCATCAGAAGCTCGCCCTACCAAGGGGCCAATAAACTCTCTCAAGTGTTCATTGTAGAAATGCTGAATCTGATCCCACTGATTCTGAACAAACTCAGCATCAAATCTATTACGGGAAGGATGGATGAACACTGAATCTTCGGATATCCTAGGTGCAGTGGATTGTTCAAAACGTGCTGCTCGTAACATAAACTTTGGTACTTTTTATACCTTTATCGGTTCTTCTGGACATGGATGTTCTGGGCAATGGTCGAAAAACATGTCAACAACTACATTGCGATCCTTCAGCAAACCCTGTTCATCAGCTTTCGCAAGCTGCCTACACACTGTCTTCATCGAACAACGAGTAGCGTAATCTGATAACTTCCCCTTTATGCTTCTGACCCTGATTCGGAGTCGAAGATATTTGGAGGACATGAAGAACAACTGAGATTTGGCAATGTTCAGTTTTTTACTTGGTGCTTCAATTAACTCATCATTTCCTTCCTTGTCAGATAGTCATTCAGAATGCGCATGGGTCAGTCTTCTTGATCAATCTCCGTTCTTTCTGTTCGTAAAATGCATAGTTCCTGATAGACGGCTGCTTTGGAATGTCAGAACAGTGAGTGCACTGATTCTTAAATGTTTCACATTCAGCAACTCTCTTTCACTGGGGGCTCCTAAATGTTCAACTACAGTAGATGAACTGCCGTCTTCATTTAGGAGAATGAGAGTATAATGAGGTTCTGCATACCAACTAAGTTGGAAATTGTCTTGACCTGGATTTAAGTCGTCTGAATCACGAAAAATGCCATGCCACACTGCAACTGGTTTACAGCATTTTCTTTGGTTTGAGATGGGCCTGGTTTAGCTGTGAAGAAGGATGTGATCTTTGTAGAATTCGTAGCAAAAGCCTGCTTATGAGCTGTGCCCTAACACGCCTTTCAGCATTAGCCAATGCCTTCTTACCACCGCACTTCAGAGGAAGGGTTCCTGTGGTTCCACAGACATGACACACAAAACAATTCTCTTTGTGCATAAACACACCTGGGAACTTTGTGTTGATGACTAGAAAGTCACGGTGGCCTCCATGCACATATGACTTACATTAGTGACATGGCTACCACTGAGCAGATGACGTCTGACGTTATTTAGCTTTTGGTTATAATAGCTAACAGTTATTTAGCTTTTGGTTGTAATACCCAACAGCTATATATGTCGCACAGGGAACACTGGACATCATATTGAGCAGCTTTAGGTGATGTCACCTTGATGTCATACTTCCGTTTCTCTTTATCTGCCACCACATTATTGGCCATAGAGGTTTGCTGCGTGATCCTCAATTCTGTTGCGCTGATGATTTTGCTTGGAGAGGTGGTTTCATGGCATGACAAGGCTTGGCGAGGAGACTGCAAGGCTTGGCGAAGTGACTGTTACATGTAAGGTGGCAGGTGAGGTCACTGGCGCAAGAGCTGTACCCAAAAAAGTGTTGTGTTGCATCTGAAATGAATTGTTCGAAGAAAAAACTCATCAGACCAAATATACATGGCATACCCATGCATACACAGGCATAAACATGCATACACAGGCATATACAGGCATACACGACATACACAGGCATACACATGATACATGTACAATGACGCACCTAAAACAGTACCATAGAATACGTGCCACCTGCTCATGTTGTCACTCACAAATACTAATCGTTAACACATGCCTTCTATTTAATTGAAGCTTCATTATCCACTTAAATTTACATTTAGGTGTAGTATCCCTTACATACTAAATGGCATGTATTGTGTTGTGTGACAGTGGTAGTGATTTCGCATGTATTTCTCATTTTATGGCAGATTATACCACAAACTGTCATTTTATATCTGGAGACCAAAACAAGTTCAGTTGCATTAACACTTGTTCCCATATTTTGTAGCAGTGCCTTTAATTGCTTCCCGGGGCCCATCTTTGGTACAAGCTGCTTGATGTCTGCTTCATCCAGGTTTATCAACGCAAAGCCATCAATTTCTTCATCTGCAACACATAATTTAAATGTTATGGCACTATTAGACATTTACCTGTTTACCTCAATCAGTATCGAGGAAATTTGGGTGATTTTGATGCAAGCAGGCTTTTTAATTATAACAAATTGTGACAATTTTGAATAATATGGAATTTGGTCCATACCTCCCATTATAAATATTGGCAATTTTTCATTTAAATGAATGGTTTGAAAAAATGTTACGCTTGCCCTTCGCCGACATTCATATATCTACCATTTTTAAAAATGGGGCCCGCCATAGCCTATTATTCCCATATCTAAAGAACTACATAACCTAGAGCCACACAGTTGATGTCAAAATATATGTTTTTTTAGATGCGATGATTTAAAATATATTACTTTTGACCTTCGTTAACTTTCAGATATCCGCCAATTTAAAAGATGATGCCCGACGAAGCCTGTCATCCCCATATCGATTTACACATCCTAGAGCCTTGATGTTGATGTCAAAATATAGGTTATCAGGTGCAACGATTTTAAGGATGTTACTTAGATATTCTCTAAAACGGGCAAAGTCACTTCAAACATTAGTTTAATTACGTTATAATGATGCCTACCTCCTAAATTCACACCAAGGATTCCCAAATAGTTCACACATCCCGCTGACATCCACCGCATTTGTACAGCATTGTGAAGCGCAGGTTGGCTTTTTAAACACCGACACTGTCCTCTCGAGCCGTTCGTGCAGCCACACTTGATGATCGCACGGCCAGCTGTACCTGCAGGTGGAAGTGTCATCCATTGCACCTCCCATTCAGACACGTCCTCTTTCGAATCCAGCCGAAGTCTGCTGGACTGGGCAGGTGTGGTGCTTTCAGCAGGGCCTGGCTCCAGATGTCGTCAGCCTGGTAGCCCACTCGGACCAGGTGTTGCATGAGGGCATCCTGCGTTGGTGGAATCTTCTCGATCTCCCTTCCTTTCTGCGTGAAAAGGACTTGTCTGACGCGTTTCACATCGTCCTCAGAGCTGCTCCGGTCATATAGTAGAACAACGTACTTCTCGATGGTTGATAGAACGTCTCTCAAGATAGCTGCCGAGGGAGTGTCTGTAAGAGCACACAGCGCAGGCGTTACACTACTGAAAGCATTCCATGATGCCCAAGCCGTGCGTTTGCCTATTCCAGCGAAACACGATGTGGTATCACACCCGGTCCGTGCATGGAAAACAGGCAGTGCCTTGCGTTTGTCAATAGCAGTTTCATTGACGTATCGGAATGATTTCCCTCTGCCGATCGCTACCACAAAACGTTCACAGCCAAATCTGCGAGCAAAGCTAACAGCTAGTACGACAACGTCTTATGACAATCTTCTTATGACGATCTTCTGTCTTCCCTGCTTGACACCATCCGCAACATGCAACAGCATCCTGGTGTATGCCTCTTCGTGTGTACACGGTGATAGTCGCTCCACACTAGTTGCCTCTGAGCACAGCAGCTCGCATCCATGTGTGATCACCACATTGCCAGGAATATGTCGGCAGACACTCTTTCACTTAGTATGTTAAATAGTTCCGCCTTGTTGTCTTGTTGTGTTGTTGTCTTTGTCTCGCACGAACTCTGGTCAGTTTGCAGGTAACTTCTTATATATACATATTATAGTAAATCAGTGGATTTCAGTTGTTGCAAAATAGAGAACAATTGTGAAGCGCACTTGACGAACGTCTGTTACACCATTATTACAAAACTGCTCCTATATCATAATCTGGTTCCGAGTTCGTTCCCTAGGAGTGCTCACCACACTACGCGTAGGAAAGGATCCAGTATTAGCCAGTCCAACTTGACGCGCTTCACAATTGTTCTCTATTTTGCAACAACTGAAATCCACTGATTTACTCTCTCTCTCTCTCTCTCTCTCTCTCTCTCTCTCTCTCTCTCTCTCTCTCTCTCTCTCTCTCATCTCTCTCTCTCTCTCTCTTTCTCTCTCTCTCTCTCTCACTCTCTCTCTCTCTTTCTCTCTCTCTCTGTCTCTCTCTCTCTCTCTCTCTTTCTCTCTCTCGCTCTCTCTCTCTCTCTCTATCTCTCTCTCTTTCTCTCTCTCTCGTCTCTCTCTCTCTCTCTCTCTTACTCTCTCTCTCTCTCTCTCTCTCTCTCTCTCATCTCTCTCTCTCTCTCTTACTCTCTCTCTGTCTCTCTCTATCTCTCTCTCTCACTCTCTCTTTCTCTCTCTCTCTCTCTCTCTCTCTCTCTCTATATATATATATATATATATATATATATATATATATTATTTTATATGTTAAAGAACTAGTCAGGGTCATGAAATAAAATTAGAAAGGGAAGCAGATTACGATGAAGCTGTTTGGTGCAAAATAGTTTCAGGAAATTCAAAATTAACTATTGGATTAGTTTACCAAAGTCCTAACATAAACGAAGAGGATAACACAAAAATACAAAATGCTATAAAGGAAGTTAGTAAAGGGGATTGTACCATAATGGGAGATTTTAATCATGGACACATACATTAGAAATCTCTAGAGAGTACAGAGGGTTAGACCAAAAATGTCTATTTCAGGATAGTTTCCTTACTCAGCACGTGCTAGAACCAACCAGGGGAGAAAATGTATTAGATATAATTTTATCATCACAAAATGAATTAGAGGACAATGAAAAAAAAAATGCATTAAACATTGGGTAACAGTGACCACAATCAAACACATTTTGACATCAATGTAAAACCAGAAAGTAAA
>OY759274.1:17239281-17366447 GCA_963662155.1 Lamellibrachia columna
AAGAGTTAAATGGAATGTCAAAAACACTAATACATGTAATGCTTTCATCGGAGGTAAGCCGATTTCCAGCTATACCTACTGGATTTCGTTTAATGTGAATACATTTCCTAGCCCGGTAGATGGCGACACCCAATCGGAACCACATTGCTATTAATCTCGCTTAGCTGACTCTCGTTCGTCTGCGTGATCTCCCGAGATAAGAATCATACCCGTATTTTGATTGTTACCGTCAGGTGGCATTACTGATCTGGTTGATCCACGTTGTAGTTTTTCAGTTCAGTTGATTTAGTTGGGTTTTTATGGCTTTGTTGTGGCTGTTTGCTGAATGCCATTGGTCGCAGGCCCGTTCGTGTGATACATTAATTCTGCTCTATTTTATTGTGTGAATTGTTTCAGTATTTAAGTTAAGTTTAGATTTGTTTCGTATGTATTGTATACGATGATGAAAGCTTGGTCGTCACAAAACAGTTAGAATGAGAGTCCACGGTTCCGTCACAATGGGAAGTGATGTTTGCCACGAGGTGGTTGTGACAGCGACAAAATGTCGGTGCCTTGCTAGCCGAGGCTACAAATCCATAGGCAACCATTGAAAAACCTTTTTGTTTCAAACTAATTTCTAACATGGCAGCAAAACATGTAGTTCTATGTGTAAACATGGGCTGTTGTGCGAAATTACAGAACAAATCCAAATTGCTACGAACGCATTGTGTATATTATTTAATAACATTTGTATTTTGACAGCTGTGATTTCATACGTGTGTACAGTGTTTAATCGATGTACCATCGTCAAGTAAGCAATAAACCGTGTTTATTTGTTAACAGTGCATTGTTAATATAACACAGAATTATTTACAAACAAATGTGGAGGTGTGGTTTGTGGTCATTCCCCAACTGTGTTGATCATGGTGTCAACTGTCAATAACTGTGTTGGTTTCTTAGTTCCCGTGACAGTCACGGGAAGGTAGAGACGTCGTCTGTCACCGCAGGTAATCGAGGTTAACGCTACAGTGGAATGCGAGGTAGGTAGAATAATGACGAAAACTTCATGTTGTTTGTCACGGGCAACTTGACTCCGTATTGTTCCATCACATGCAGCTTGAGCGCTAGAAGTGTACTGGTGCTGCATCTGGAAATCATATTCAATACCATCGATTAAGTCTCGTCATGCAAGTTAAT
The DNA here is from genome assembly GCA_963662155.1 of Lamellibrachia columna. Lineage (NCBI taxonomy): Eukaryota > Metazoa > Annelida > Polychaeta > Sabellida > Siboglinidae > Lamellibrachia > Lamellibrachia columna. The sequence goes on from OY759274.1 coordinate 17,240,458, forward strand.
TATCGAATCGTCGCGTTGCGATTTACTCTGAATACTAGTAGAATGTATCAATCCGATAACAATTCGTTCCATTGTTGGTACGCAATACATGTATATTCTAGAGAAAAAAATCTTTATTTTATAACCATGCCAGTGGTAATAATTACTGCGTTAAGTCTACGTTTATTAATTACTCCATCCTACAAAGTACTTATCAGGCTTACAAAATGCAAAACAGGAAGGGCCCCAAAAGTCAGATAATAATAATATATTTTATTTTACACAGTGAAAGATCTAAGGGTATTCGTTGCATTACATGGCATAGTTAATAGTAAAAACACTGTGTAGGGTTGCAAATGGACACGTAGATTAAATATTATTAATAATATAAATAAAACATCAATGAAATATTAAAAATTACATAATTACAATGTAAAAGCTTAGATATGTGCTGTAATAACGTAGATACATGTTGCCATGACGCAGACACAGGTAGTAATAACGTAGACACAGGTTGTAATGGAATACACTACCTATATGTGACGTCCGACCACGGGGTGGCTTTATGCCACTGGTGCACGAGGTAGACGTCCGGAAGTACAACGAACGTGAATCTGACAAAGGTAAGACACACAATGTGGGTTTCGTTAATGACGGTAATGACCAGGTTACTGCGACCTTCAGAAACTATGAGGATGCTTCAACATTTGGGCAATCGCAAGGCAGCCCATGAAAAGTTTTCAATTTGTAGCACCCTAATCGTCAGAGACGGCTTGAGGAGCAGCACAAATTGATAACCGTAGCCGTCATATGTGCTACTACGTCAGCCGTATAATGTGTCGTGTTGATTGTAGCAAATTCAAAGTTAGTGACTGTGTGTTCTAATTATCCACCCTGACATGATTTAAGTATAATAACGCTGATAATGCGGGGAAAGCGGAAGTTGTGCGCAGACAAGAATGACAAAAGCGAAACAACGCAAGATTGGGGCTCGCGAAACTGCTTCGGAGGAAAACAGAACAAAGTGACTGATAACAGGTTTAAAATATATCTAGTTTATTTTTGCGGCATGGAATTTTGCAGAATAAATAGTACACTGAGAGAAACAGCATAGAGGAAAGTCAGTTAAAACTTTCAAACTGTCAGACTCGTAATGGCTGCCATCGTGTTCAATCTGCGCGGCTCTATTTCTGTCATTTCACGCAGTTCTTCTCGGATTATGAAATAACCTAGGAACTAAAACGACCATATAAAATATCGAAAATTCGATTTTCCAAAACAATCCTTGGCCGGATTTATGTTGGATGCAGAAAAAACCCGCTATGGTCAAACGATTAACTGCACATTTTGACGTGTATGCTTCAGTCATTAGCACGTGTAGCTGAACTGATTGTACACCGATGAATACATAATTTATTTCCATACACCTTCATCTGCATGAATGCTAAATAGGAAACACTACACATTTTGTTATTCTAATATTAAGTAGCACCTTTGCAAAGTGCATCGCCGGCCAATCGTACGAGTACGAGTAGCACAACGAATCGTACGAGACGGTGGCGGAGTAGCATAACGAATCGTACGAGACGGTTGCGGAGTAGCACAATGAATCGTACGAGACGGTGGCGGAGTAGCACAATGAATCGTACGAGACGGTGCCGGAGTAGCATAATGAATCGTACGAGACGGTGGCGGAGTAGCATAATGAATCGTACGAGACGGTGGTGAAGTAGCACAATGAATCGTAAGAGACGGTGGCGGAGTAGTACAATGAATCGTACGAGACGGTGGCGGAGTAGCATAATGAATCGTACGAGACGGTGGGGGAGTAGCATAATGAATCGTACGAGACGGTGGCGGAGTAGCACAATGAATCGTACGAGACGGTGGCGGAGTAGCACAATGAATCGTACGAGGCGGTTGCAGAGTAGCACAATGAATCGTACGAGACGTTTGCGGAGTAGCACAATGAATCGTACGAGACGGTGGCGGAGTAACACAATTAATCGTACGAGACGGTGGCGGAGTAGAACAAATATTTGGACATAAATTTGGTATCTGTGAGGATTGTAAAAAAGGAATTGTCGGTGGTTTTATACCTTACCCCTTTGCAGAGAGCTCCAATGATTGCGCAACTTTGTTGAAGTACCGGCCGACAAACATTGGGTTGAAATGCGATGCTTTAGACTTTTCGAGGACCAAGTACGGTTCAAACGCATCAGCCCAGTCCACCTGTGGAAAGACCGTTGTGACAATGTTATGTTCTCGATGACCGACCGACCGACCGACCGACCGACCGACCGACCGACCGACCGACCGACCGACCGACCGACCGACCGACCGACCGACCGACCGACCGACCGACCGACCGACCGACCGACCGACCGACCGACCGACCGACCGACCGACCGACCGACCGACCGACCGACCGACCGACCGACCGACCGACCGCCGACCGACCGACCGACCGACCGACCGACCGAACGAACGAACGAACGAACGAACGAAAGAAAAATGTTGACGTAATAGTTAACTGACTCACCCAATCACTCACTCATTGCGTGACTGAATGATTGGTGGACTGCGAAACGTTTACCAATAAGTGAATCGTCATTTAAGAACTTTAAAAACGGCAAATCACTCATCCACCCATACACTATCTGACGCAAACAACTGTGCATAACACAATTCAAACAGAGATGGACGAAGTAAACAGTACAGTTATGTACCAAAGATCTACAGTATGCGAAGCAAACAAAATGGCGGTACATTGATGTGACATTGGCATGCTAACACATACGTACACAATCACGCATTGATTCGACAACATGGATTACGATCGCTACGTTGTTATCATTTAGGATATCCTCAATAGCATAAGCATGTATCTTACTGTATACGGTTTGTCGGCGTTCTTCCAACGTGGGAAGTTTGTTTGGCCTTGAGCGCCCGTTTCTTTCTCTACTCCATCCACAATTCTAAAACTGTTAAAGGAAAACAAAAATCATAGTTTTGGGCCTATGCACCAATAAGAGTTATTAAAACACAACCATTTGCAACAACAATTAAGAATATCACGTCAGTGGCGTACTAGGGACACCACGTTGATCACACAGTATCTTGATTTCATTGGCCGCGCCATACTGTTGGATAAACCAACGTCACGGGAAATATAATATTTGATTTGTATATACCTATTCACATGCCGTTTGCGTTCAAACTCAACTTTTTTACTGAACTAATTTTCTTTCTGACACAACAACCCGTTTCGTTGAGATTTTACGTTTGCACACATAAGCACGCACGCACGCACGCTCGCACGCACGCACGCACGCACGCACGCACGAACGCACGCACACATACACATATGCATACAGATTGTTATTTACTGGAATGGTTTGATCGCCTTCTGTTCCCACATCTCTAAAAGGGCTGCCTTGTTCTTCGGTGTTGTAATTGCATTTTCCGCGACGTGTTCGAAAGCCGGCACAATTAGAGCCTGCAAAAGTTAAACACAATCGTTCGATCGTCCATAATGGTCGCTAGGTGTCTCTACTTTCACTCTAGGCACCAGTGGCACTTTTGGAGTCATTGCATTGATGATCACAGTAATTTACTTGAAGATTGCATTACCTTTGTCAAACTCCAACTGCGATTTTCTCAGTTTCACTCCAATGGCACTTCCAGGGTTATTGCATTGATGTGTGCTTTATTTTGGTAATCATTATCATTCATGACACTTTACAAACATACGTTTGGTAATTCATATATTACTAATATAGTATGTTACTAATATTACTTATTCTTGCAAAATGCGAACTGTACCGGCATAAAATATACGAATTTAAAATTACCGAGATTATGAATTTCTTTAATGAAAACAATGGAAATCAATAATACTTGGTCCAACATTTGCGCATCCACCTCCATTTTCATGGATCATTCTGAATATGGCTCCTCGTGTCTTACCTGGTTTTCTGTGTTGACGCCTGTTCCATGGCTTAGGTAATGTTCGAGTAGTTTATGCAGGTTGGGCGAAGGCAGGAAATCGATATCATTCGTGAAATATTTTGTGATGGCGTTGTCCAGAGCTACGTTTCGCAGGTAGTTCACGGGATAGTACGGCTATACGAAACAAAACTCCTGGTCTCGCATAATGTTCACCTTTGGTATTCGTCACAAAATAATCGTGCGCATCAATGCAGTGACACACTAATGCCACACGACACAAATATTGTTTTTATCTTCGAAAGTGGTCGCTAGGTTTATGTTGAACATACTGGATTTTGCTTTTGAAGCGCGCATGTGTCCTTATTCAGCATATCTTGCATAGACACATAGCGACCATTTTACCATTTTCAAAAATAACATATAAAGTTGTTGTATGACGCATTGATGCTCACAATTGTGTCCAAACAATATTAGAATTGTGCAGTTGTATTGTGGTATATTAAGTAATAAAAACAAAATGTTGCTTCGGTCAAACAGGCCTTCTTTATACAATGCATTACACCGATATCAAAAATATCAGGACACCTACCCCGCTTTCATGAACCAAGTGGACACCAATGTTGCTCCTGCCTCTCATAGCGTGTCGCAGAACGTTCTTTATATCAACTTTGGTTCCATGTCTTACGTAGATGGCCACTGAGATAGTATCTGCAATGTTCGGTGCCAACGTGACGACACGACGACATCGATGATCGTGCTTTTGAAACTTTAAGCTGCACTTGTCTGGCAGTTCGTTATTTAACACATTCATTATTCAACACATTCATTTATCAACACATTCTTTATTCAACACATTCATTACTCAACTCATTATTTACTCAACACATTCGTTACTCAACTTATTCATTAATCTACACATTCGTTACGTTCGAGAGGACGTCTTCAAGCTGCACTTGTCTGACAGTTCGTTATTCAACACATTCTTTACTCAACACATTCGTGAATAACGACACAACCAGTTATTGTATTGCAGTTAATGTTTACCTAAGTAAGGCCTTAGTCTTATATCTGTTCTGGTCATTTAATATTCGTGGACTTTCGTCAACAGCGAAACGAGGCCAACTAAACATTTGGAAAACTGAATCGTACGCTATTGGTCAATGTCAGACAGAATCGCTGTGATTCAACTGCGCCTGATTAAGTCCCTGCTGACGATCATCAACGTGTACGGCCCGACGTCGCAGCGTAACAACAATGCAGAACAAGACGAGTTCTTCGCCGAACTTGCACGTCTCACCTCCCGCCACTCTTCAAGCGCACAATTCTATATCGTTGATGATTTTAACAGCATGTTCGGATACAGGAAATTCGACGAAGGTTTTATGGGACAACACGGCCTGTATGTCTGCAACACTGCATTCCAGCACTATGCTCGTCACAAAACAAAGTGGAAAGGACAGCGCCAAGATGCGGCAACAGGTCACATTGTACCCATATACAATGTGATCGATTTTGTCATCTGCCCACAGACGTACAAAAGGTTATTGACAGACTCTCGATCATACGCCGGCACATAACTCGATAGCTACCACAGATTGCTCGTCCCAAAACTAGACCTGACACGAATATTCAACTTGTGGGGTCGTTTCGAGAAGTCGCGCTCGTCGCAACGCGTTCGGCATAACACCGAGCGCAAACATGTTGGTCTTCGGATACCGTTGGCTATGTGCGAAAGCGCAGCGTCGGTCGACTTTATCAGAATGGAGAATGACACCCAAGCTAGGGTCGCCCCACTGTGAAGCCGAAGACGTTGCTCACCGAAAATCACTGGCCAACGTCGCCTTTCGCAAGCTGTGGACAGTGTGGTTAAGGCGATCACATATTTGTCCACAGCTGCGGCTAAGGTTATACGCGTCGTTCGTCGTGCCCGTGTTGACATACAACATGGGAACATGGGGCCTGACGAAATCAGAGCTAGAATGTCTGGACGCATACCACCGTCGTCCTACGCCAGGTCGTCGGCATTCATCGGCCACACCGTATATCGAAAGAGGCGCTGTACCACCGTTGCCGATGCCGCTCCATCAGTGAAGCCATCCTCACTGCCCGATAGAGTCTGTCATGGTGCATTTTGTGGAATGGCATAAGCGAAACACACGTAAGTAATACCACGTCTGCCACGCGAAAATGCATTTAATTTTAATGGAATAATACAAATGAATCATAAAATTTAACCAAAATTAACTTGAAACAGTGTAGTATCAGAACGAACTCGTTAACACAGAGGAAAATAAATAATTATAACTCAGAATAATCTAGTTTGTACCTTTCCACAACCGAGCGAGGTTGGCCAGTCTTTGGAGGCGTTCACTGTCCAGTTGGGTGACAAGTGTCACAATGCTGCGTTTTGTCACAGACATGTTCTGTTTCAGTATGTTCACGGTCACCTTCCGCGTCATCTGCACAGCTTCGAAGTAGCTGTTGCACTCGCCCGGCTGGCTAGCTGGAAGACATGGAAGTAGTATGTGTGCAATTCTCAAGCACCCAAAATGCGGAGATTTTGGAGCTCATTCTGATTGGTTGAAGTTTGAAATGGAGCGTTCTGATTGGTCGTGCGCTTATTGCCGCCAGGGGGCGCCACGGTATAATCCCCTATTATCCCTCAAATGAGGAGATTTTGGAAAGGAAAAAGGTGTAACCCCAACCTGTTGTCGGTTGTATAACCCTAGGTGTAACCCCAACCTGTTGTCGGTTGTATAACCCTAACCGCCACTGCTGCCTTGGCGGCGGTGGCGGCGTTGGTACGGATAAAAGGTGTAACCCCAACCTGTTGTCGGTTGTATAACCCTAGATAGCCTGCATTGAGACAGTACTGCATTGAGACAGTGGTAAATGTCTCCATGCATATCACACAGTGGTCAAGCTCTCCACGCATATCACATGACGACCACCCGTGTTCCGTGGTGGCGGCGGTATGGAAAGAGGTGTAACCCAACCTGTTGTCGGTTGTATAACCCTAGATACCCTGCATCGAGACAGTGCTGTTTGCCAACCCTATCATCACATAGTTGTTGGCTCGTAGATAGCCTGCATTGAAACGTTGTGTATGACAATGTCTTATTTTCTTCAAGTTGTGTGTGACAATGTCTTGTTTTCTTCAAGTTGTGTGTGTGACAGTGTCTTGTTTTCTTCAAGTTGCGTATGACAGTGTCGTGTTTTCTTCAAGTTGTGTTCAACGTCTCCACGCATATCACACAGTGGTAAATTTCTCCACACATATCACATGGTAGTGAATGTCTCCATGCATGTCACATGGCAGTCGATGTCTCCATGCATTTCACATGGCGGTCAATGTCTCCATGCATTCCATATGGCGGTCAATGTCTGCATACATATCACACAGTGGTAAATGTCTCCATGCATGTCACATGGCGGTCAATGTCTCCACGCATATCACATGATGTCAAATGTCTCCATACATATCACACAGGCGTAAATTTCTCCACACATGGTGGTGAATGTCTCCATACAGATCACACAGCGGTAAATGTCTCCATGCATGTCACATGGCGGTTAATTTCTCCATACATGTCACATGGTGGTCAATGTCTCCATGCATGTCACATGGTAGTCAATGGCTCCATCAATATCAAATGGTACCAAATGTCTCCATGCATATCATATGGTGGTCAATGTCACCATGCGTGTCACATGGCGGTCTATGTCTCCATGCATATCACATGGTGTAAAATGTCTCCATACATATCACACAGTGGTAACTGTCTCCATGCATGTCACATGAGGGTCAATGTCTACACGCATATCACATGGTGTCAAATGTCTCCATACATATCACACAGAGGTAAATGTCTCCACACATATCACATGGTGGTAAACGTCTCCATACATATCACACAGTGGTAAATGTCTCCATACATGTCTTATATCAGTCAATGTCTCCATGCATGTCACATTGTGGTCAATGTCTCCACGCATATCACACAGAGGTAAATGTCTCCATGCATTCACATGGTGTCAAATGTCTCCATACATATCACACAGCGGTAAATGTCCCCATGCATGTCACATGGTGGTCAATGTCTCCATGCACGTCACATTGAAGTCAATGTCTCCATGCATGTCATATGGCAGTCAATGTTTCCATGCATACCACATGGTGTCAAATGTCTTCATACATGTTACATGGTGGTCAATGTCTCCATGCACGTCACATGGCAGTCAATGTCTCCATACATGTCAAATGGCGGTCACTGTCTCCATATCACACAGTGGTAAATGTCTCCAAGCATACCACTTGGTGTCAATGTCTCCATACATATCACACAGCGGTCAATGTCTCCATGCATGTCACATGGTGTCAAATGTCTCCATGCATACCATGTCAAAAAGACAAGACAAGTGGGAGCGCACAAGCCAAAGTCCACCAGCAGTACCTGACCAATGTCAAAAAGACAAGACGAGTGGGAGCGCACAAGTTCAAGTCTGCCAACAGTGACTGACCAATGTCAAAAAGACAAGACGAGTGGGAGCGTACAAGTTAAAGTCTGTCAACAGTGGCTGACCAATGTCAAAAAGACCAAACTTCCAACTTACAAATTTTTCACAACACAAACTTTCAAAACATGTGTGTGTGCGGTGAAGCAAACTTCCAACTTGCAAACTTTCATAACATAAACTTGTCACATCACAAACTTCGAACTTAAAAATTTTCATAACACAAACTTTCAAAACATGTGTGTGCGGTGAAGCAAGCTTCCAACTTACACACTTTCATAACATAAACTTTCAAAACGTGAACTTTTCACATCACAAACTTCCCACTTACAAATTTTCATGACACAAACTTTCAAAACATGTGTGTGCGGTGAAGCAAGCTTCCAACTTTCAAACTTTCATAACATAAACTTTCAAAACGTGAACTTTTCACATCATAAACTTCACACTTACAAATTTTCATGACACAAACTTTCAAAACATGTGTGTGCGGTGAAGCAAACTTCTAATTTGCAAACTTCCAAAGCACAAACTTCCAACTTGCAGACTTCCAACTCGCAAACTTCACACAACTTCGTACAACTTTGCACAACTTCACACAACTTCACACAACTTCGCAGGCGTGGAGTGGAGTGAAGTGAAGTGGAGAACTTCCAATTTGCAAACTTCCAAAGCACAAACTTCCAACTTGCAGACTTCCAACTCGCAAACTTCACACAAACTGTGTGCGGTGAAGCAAACTTCCAACTTTCATAACATAAACTTTCAAAACATGTGTGTGACGTGAAGTAAACTTCCAACTTACAAACTTTCATAACATAAACTTTCAAAACATGTGTGTGCGGTGAAGCAAACTTCCAACTTACATAACATAAACTTTTCACATCACAAATTTCCAACTTAAACATTTTCATAACACAAACTTTCAAAACATGTGTGTGCGGTGAAGCAAACTTCCACCTTACAAACTGTCATAACATAAACTTTTCACATCAAAAACTTCCAACTTACAAACTTTCATAACACAAACTTTCAAAACATGTGTGTGCGGTGAAGCAAACTTCCAATTTGCAAACTTCCAAAGCACAAACTTCCAACTTGCAGACTTCCAACTCGCAAACTTCACATAACTTCATACAACTTTACACAACTTCACACAACTTCGCAGGCGTGGAGTGGAGTGGAGAACTTCCAATATGCAAACTTCCAACTTGCAGACTTCTAACTCGCAAACTTCACACAAAATGTGTGTGCGGTGATGCAAACTTCCAACTTACAAACTTTCATAACATAAACTTTCAAAACATGTGTGTGTGTGTGTGTGTGTGTGTGTGTGTGTGTGTGTGTGTGTGTGTGTGTGTGTGTGTGTGTGTGTGTGTGTGTTGTGTGTGTGTGTGTGTGTGTGTGTGTGTGTGTGTGTTTGTGTGTGTGTGTGGGTGCGTGCGTGCGTGTGTGTGTGTGTGTGTGTGTGTGTGTGTGTGTGTGTGTGTGAGTGTGTGTGTGTTTGTGTGTGTGTGGGTGCGTGCGTGCGTGCGTGTGTGTGTGTGCGTGCGTGTGTGTGTGTGTGTGTGTGTGTGTGTGTGTGTGTGTGTGTGTTTGTGTGTGTGTGTGTGTGTGTGTGTGTGTGTGTGTGTGTGTGTGTGTGTGTGTGTGTGTGTGTGTGTGTGTGTGTGTGTGTGTGTGTGTGTGTGTGTGTGTGTGTGTGTGTGTGTGTGTGTGTTTGTGTGACGTGAAGCAACCTTCCAACTTACACATTTTTCACAACACAAACTTTCAAAACATGTGTGTGCGGTGAAGCAAACTTCCAAAACTTCCAACTTAAAAACTTTCATAACATCAACTTTCAAAAATGGCGATCAATTTCTCCATGCATGTCACATGGCTGTCAATGTTTCCATGCACATCACGTTGTGGTCAATGTCTCCACGCATATCACAAAGTGGTAAATGTCTCCATGCATGTCACATGGTGTCAAATGTCTCCATACATATCACCCAGCGGTAAATGTCTCCATGCATGTCACATGGCGGTCAATGTCTCCATGCATGTCACATGGCAGTCAATGTCTCCAAAAAAAAATTCATGACACAAACTTTCAAAACATGTATGTTCGGTGAAGCAAACTTTCAACTTGCAAACTTTCATAACATAAACTTTCAAAGTGGAGTGGAGTGGAGTGGAGTGGAGAACTTTCAATTTGCAAATTCCAAAGCACAAACTTCCAACTTGCAGACTTCCAACACATGATAGTCAATGTCTCCATGCAAGTCACATGGCAGTCAATGTCTTCATGCATACCGCATGGTGTCAAATGTCTCCATACATATCACATGGTGGTCAATGTACTCATGCATGTCACATGGTGTCAAATGTCTCCATGTATGTTACATGGCAGTCAATGTCTCCATGCATGTCACATGGTGTCAAATGTCTCCACACATATGGTGGTGTATGTCTCCATACATATCACACAACGGTAAATGTCTACATGCATGTCACATGGTAGTCAATGTCTCCATGCATGTCACATGACAGTCAATGTCTCCATGCATGTCACATGGCAGTCAATGTCTCCATGCATACCACATGGTGTCAAATGTCTCCATACATATCACACAGAGGTAAATGCCTCCACACATATCACATGGTGGTGATCGTCTCCATACATATCACACAGCGGTAAATGTATCCATACATGTCACATAGCAGTCAATGTCTTCATGCATGTCACGTTGTGGTCAATGTCTCCACGCATATCACACATTGGTAAATGTCTCCATGCATGTCACATGGTGTCAAATGTCTCCATACCTATCACACAGCGGTAAATGTGTCCATGCATGTCACATGACAGTCAATGTCTCGATGCATGTCACATGGTAGTCAATGTCTTCATGCATGCCACATTGTGTCAAATGTCTCCATACATATCACACAGGGGTAAATGTCTCCACACATATCACATGGTGGTGAACGTCTCCATACATATCACACAGCGGTAAATGTCTCCATACATGTCACATAGCAGTCAATGTCTCCATGCATGTCACATTGTGGTCAATGTCTCCACGCATATCACACAGTGGTAAATGTCTGCCGCGTGGGAACGCACAAGCCAAAGTCCACCAACAACAACGACTGACCAGTGTCAAAAAAGACAAGACGAGTGGAAGCGCACAAGCCAAAGTCCACCAACAGCGACTGACCAGTGTGAAAAAGACAAGACGAGTGGAAGCGCACCAGCAAAAGTCCACCAACAGTGACTGACCAATGTCAAAAAAAGACAAGACGACTGGGAACGCACAAGTCAGTCGCTACTGCTGACGGTGTACTTTTTTCCTGGGTTTTTCCCGGTTTGAACCGGTTCAAACTGGTTCAAACCGGTTTTACGTGCACAGCACGCGCGTAGCACGTGAACATCACGTGCACAGCATGCAGAACAATACCAAATAAGGACATGCAGATGGCGTAAGACACACACACAACTCACAGGTGTAGTGGTGTTTAAGCATTGTTGACCTTGACCTTTTGACCTCGCGGTGTTTATGGAAAATTCCATGACTTCGTTCGAATGTTCCAGAAAACGGCGGTGTTGTTTTGTTGACCTTGACCTTCGCGCAACGACATACGTCGAAAAGTTCTCGACAGAATGCAATGATGCGATATGCGTCGTGTAGCTTACATGCACGGCTACGTTTTTCCCGCTGGATCCACGAACTTTCGTCCGTTAGATTTCAGTCTGCTAGCAGGTTGAAAAGGTGTGACTTGTTTCGAACGTTCCAGAAAGCTGCGGGTTTTTTTTTTTATCTTGACCTTTTGACCTTTTGACCTCGCGGTGTTCTTGCAGACTCGTGGTGAAATAGGCCATATGTAGGTGTCGACGCGAAACGACATACGTCGAAATGTTCTCGATATAATGCAATGATGCGATATGCGTCGTATAGCTTATATGCACGGCTACGTTTTTCCCGCTGAATGCACGAACATTCGACCGCTAGGTTTCAGTCTGCTAGCAGGGTGAAAATTCGGGATAGTGTTTCTTTTCGTGAGCGTGGAAAATTCCATGACGTCGCTCGAACGTTCCAGAAAAGAAGAAAAAAAAACTACATGAAACCGGTTCAAACCGGTTCTGTGCCCAGACACGTCTCGAAAAGCGCGCCATAATCGTCAGTAGTAAACCGAAGACGACATAATTAGGGTTATTACCCTAACCCTAACTGGCAATTGTATCAGTACAAAAGGTCGGTGATCTTTGATCTTTCATTAGGGTTACTAACCCTACAGGGTTCGTATTAGGGTTCACTACAGACGACATAGTTAGGGTTACTAAACCTAACCCTAACTGACAATTGTATCACTGCAAAAGGTCTGTGACTTTTGACCTTCGACCTTGCCCCCGCAGCGCCGTCTGGTAATCGTATCAGCGCGAAACAACATGGCAGCAAAACAAGATGGCGGCCTCCATATAGAGGTCACGTGATATGCAAACGTTGTAGCAGCGCTTCCTGGTGAATGTATCATCACAAAACAACATGGCAGCAAAACAAGATGGCGGCCTTCATAGAGTAGTCACGTGATATGCAAATGAGGAACTGTGACGTCATAAGTCACGTGACTACTCTCGACCAATGAGAGCCGTCGACACACTTGACCCGTAGCGCCCCTGGCGACAATATTACCGCAAAACAGTGCCTCAGGGGCGATAATAGGGGATGACACGATGCGCCCTCTGGCGACTGTTTCACCATAAAAGGGTTAATTTATGCTAATTTATCGCCCCCTGGTGGTGAAACTACTCTCGACCAATCAGAAAGAGCTCCAAAATCTCCTCATTTGAGCGATAATAGGGGATTATACCGTGGCTCCCCTGGCGGCAATAAGCGCACGACCAATCAGAACGCTCCATTTCAAATTTCAACCAATCAGAATGAGCTCCAAAATCTCATAATTTTGGGTGATTGAGAATTGCACACATACTACTTATGGACACTGTCAATAAACACGATGGGGAAGTTATCTACATTGTATCTATGTTTGTGGTATTTATATTTCCAAATGTCTTGCAAAGGTTCTGTCTTAGTTGGAATTATCAACCAGCAGCAGAATGTACTATAGAGGTTTGTCTCACTCACTCTATGCACCACAACTTTGTGTTAGGATTCACATAATACCGCGTGTCTTTATTTCATCAGCTCGATCACTACAACTCTCGTCTGCCCACGCGAGACTCTATAACTTTACATAATAATCACGGCGGCCTACATATGCCCCCCACCAGTATACGAAGTATACGAAAACCGAAATAAAAATAATATGACCGTCAAATTCATGTGACACAATCAGTTCAAGATGGTAGGCCAATAATATAACACTAATGTAACACAATTCCAGTTCAATCGGGACGGTAGCGGGCCGGCAATCTCACCAGCCTGCCACTGGAGGTAACCACGGGAACCACTTCTGTGTTGCCGTGATGTGGCGGCGGTCTCGCTTCTGCTGCTTGCGCGTGGCGTCTTGGTTCGTTCTCGTTCGATGCCTCCTCCAAGAAGGCCGGCTTCAATCGATCGATCGACACCGTATCGTGTCGTGTGCCGAGATCTAGTTTGTAAAATTTCTCGTGCCTTTCGACCACTTTGAATGGCCCTTGATATGGCGCTTGTAGAGACCGTCTGTGCACATCAACCCGAACAAAAACGTGTGTTGCCGTAGACAACTCACGCGGCACGTAGTTTCGTCGTGTCTGGCCACCGTGCCAGTCGGGAGCTATCGGTCGCAACTGCCGAATTCTCTGTCGCAAGTCGCTCACAAACACAGGATCTGCCGTCCAGTCACCATGCGCCGACACAAAGAACTCGCCTGGCAGGCGCAGAGCCTCACCGAAGACCATCTCGGCGGCTGAACAGTTCAAATCTTCTTTCACCGCCGCTCTCATTCCCAGCATGACGAGAGGCAGCGCGTCCACCCAGTTTGGGTCGGCGGCTAGTTTTTCCTTAAGCGCGGCCTTCATGGTACGGTGCATCCGCTCCACTAACCCGTTCGATTGTGGATGGTATGATGTGGTCGTGTTGGTGGCTGCTCCCAGCATGGACGCAGTCTTCCTCCAAAGTTCCGATACGAATTGTCTGCCGCGATCGCTCGTCAAGGTAGACGGCACACCATATCGCGAAACCCAATGATACAAAAACGCGCGAGCGCATGTTATCGCAGATATGTCACTCAATGGTATGGCCTCCGGCCACCGCGTGAACCGATCCACAATCGTCAATAGGTAGGTGAAACCTTGCGATGCCGGTAATGGACCGACCAGGTCTACGTGCAAACTGTCGAACCGTTTCACCGGCATCGGGAGCGGCGTCAACGGCGCCACGACGTGCTTCGACACCTTAGCGCGCTGACAGGCCTCGCACGTACGAGCCCAATGACGTATGTCTCTGGCCATACCATGCCAGACGAACCGATCACAAATCAACCGGCGCATAGCTCTGGCTCCAGCGTGAGCCAAGTCGTGGTGGATATCGAAGACTTTGCGCGTCCAGGCAGCCGGCAGTAACGGACGAGGCTTGCCTGTGGACATATCGACGAGCAACCGCTCTTCAGTATCCGGCAACTGACAGCGGGCTATCTGCAAGTCCGACTCGGCGAGAAGCCTCTGTACAGCCATGTCTACAGCTTGTTGTTTAGCCATAGTGACGTAGTCTATAACTTCAGTGGCCACGCCCTCCATGCTCGCAATAGCACTCGTCTAATGCGAAGGCGCTCTGGAGAGTGCGTCGGCCACTACGTTGTCAGCGCCTGGAACGTAACGTATGTCGGTAGTGAATTCCGACACTAAGCAGAGATGTCGCTGCTGACGCGGCGACCACTTATCCGATACATTGTTGAAGACGAACGTAAGCGGCTTGTGGTCAGGGAATAGCGTGAACTTGCGTCCCTCAATGAAGTAGCGGAATTTCTTCACCGCCAAGTACATCGCAAGAAGCTCCTTATCGAAGGTGGAGTACTTCTTCTCGGCTGCGTGGAGTTTGCGCGAGAAAAACGAAATAGGTGTCCATACTCCATTCAGACGCTGCTGCAGAACAGCGCCCACGGCGGTATCTGAGGCATCTGTGTTGATGCTCGTCTCTGCTGTCACTGACGGGTGAGCTAGGCCTGTAGCTGAGGCCAGTGCCATCTTGCTGCGCTGAAAATGATCTTCGTGAAGTGCCGTCCATGCCGCGTCAAATTCACTGTCTTTCACATTCACGAGTGCGTACAGGGGAGTCAAAATAGCGGCAGCGTGTGGTACGAAACGCCTGTAGAAGTTCAACATCCCTAAAAATTCCTTTAGCGACTTAGTTGAACTCGGTCGCGGAAAGTCGGTGATGTGTTTTACTCTTTCCAGCAGCGGACGCACACCGAAAGCCGTGACACAGTGACCGAGAAACTCCAAACTCGGCTGGCCCAATACGCACTTCTGGGGGTTAACCACTAAGCCGTAATCTGCGAGCCTGCTGAATAGTTGACGCAGATGGATGCGGTGTTCGTCGGCTGACGCGCTCGCGACCAGTATGTCATCTAGATAGACATATGCAAAAGGAAAGTCTCTAAACACATGGTCCATAAACCGCTGAAATGTCTGTGCCGCATTCTTTAGCCCAAATGGCATACGCGTATATTCAAAGAGCCCGAAAGGTGTTATGATGGCAGTCTTCGCGATGTCTGTTGCACTCATGGGTACTTGATTGTAAGCACGTACTAAATCGATTTTGGAGAATATGCTTTTTCCTTCCAACTGGCCAGCAAAATCCTGCATGTGAGGTATCGGATAGCGGTCGTCCTCAGAGACTGCGTTCAGAGCTCGGTAATCTCCGCAAGCTCGCCAGATGGCTTCGCTACCATATGCAGAGGTGACGACCACGGTGAATTCGAAGGGCGAATTATGTCCATCTCCAGAAGTTTTCGGAACTCATCCTTCGCTACTACTAGCTTGTCGGGAGAAAGTCGACGCGCGCGAGCAAACACCGGTCGACTACCACGTGTGTCGATGTGATGCTCCACTTTTCCTTGTAGGCGACATTTCTTGATGCATGGTGTCGTTACCTCGTGGAATTCATCCAATATGTCCGCATATCGATCCGTCTGAACCAACACACACAGCTTAGATACGGCCGGACGCCTATATGAGGCCGGAACGGTGAGAAATGTCTCAGCATCCATTAACCGTTTGCGCCCGACGTCTACCAAAAGTCCAAAATGTCTTAAGAAATCGGCGCCTATGATTGGCTTAGAGACTTCCGCGATGAGGAATGTCCACGTAAACGCTTTAGCCAACCCGAGATCCACTTGCATCGATCGCTCGCCAAAAGTGCAGATGGATGATCCATTTGCTGCCTGTAGTTGTATATCGACTGAAGGATTTCGACGGTCCTCAGCACTAGGCGGTAAAACGCTGATCTCAGCTCCAGTATCGATGAGATATCTCAACTTCGATACAGGATCGGCAATGGTAAGCAAGCGACTAGTAGATGTGCGCAGGTCGGTGGTCGCTGCTAACGACCTGCACGGCCGTTTCCCGCTTGACGGCAGCCCTCAGAACATTTGTTGGCGTTCGCGCCCCATACCAAATGGTACCAGCATAGCCCATCAGCATTGAGGCCGCGGTACATCCTCGAGCGACGACTAGTCTCCGAACGGGAGCCACCACGCGCACGACGATTGCCGGCATACGGAGTCGATCTCTTCAGCTCCGCCACTTCCGCAGATATCATGTCGTTACTCGTCGTAAGTCTTGCCAGTTGCTGATGAAGAGAAGCCAGCGTAACGACGTCGTCTTCCCGTGATGCCTCCGCTTGAGTGACCGAGAAGCTGGGTGACGTCGCCTGCATCGCCGGTACGCTGGCTAGCCGGTCTGCCATCTGCGCCAACTGTTCAACGGTAAATAGGTCGGCTTGTGACCTGATTATCAGTTGCGTCTGCGCCGGTAACCGCCGTACAAATTCTTCTTTTGCGATTTCGTCCCCCTCGATTGACCGGCCAAGTATACGCTCCATGAGACGTAACAAGTCGGAGGGGCGTTGGTCGGTGATCGGGCCTAGCTTGCGTAGTCGCTGTAGGCGCTCGGCCGTGCTCGGTGTACGTCGCTCGACATACGCCTGTTTCAGATCATCGTAGCATGTAGGCGACGGCCCTCTCTCCATTAGGTCCATGACCACATCAGACTGCTCGGCCGTCATGACATTTATGCAGTGGTCAAACATGGTCTGCTGCGCTGTTATCCTATGCAACCGGAACTTCGCCTCGCAGTGTAGAAACCACTTTCGCGGATTGTCCGGCCATAGCGCTGGCAGCTTTACCGCCACTGCGTTGACTTCCATGCCTAGCGGTGGATGGGCGGGCATTTCCATTGAAATTCCGGCAGCGGCGAGCAGTTCGCTACTAGCGGCTATCGTTTGTTGCGCGGACAATAGATCGGCCCGTGCACGCTGCACTTGCTGCGCTGTAGGCGGCTCCATTGTAAGTCAGCGCACGGCGTGGTTGGCTTTATAACTGCGAATTACGACGGTAACTTCGCGTGTCAACGCTTCCTAACACCAGTATAATGGCGTATATATTGTTACAAACATCACGTCAGGGTCACCACTATAGAGGTT
Organism: Lamellibrachia columna; assembly: GCA_963662155.1. Taxonomy (NCBI): domain Eukaryota; kingdom Metazoa; phylum Annelida; class Polychaeta; order Sabellida; family Siboglinidae; genus Lamellibrachia; species Lamellibrachia columna. The sequence goes on from OY759274.1 coordinate 17,258,532, forward strand.
TGTCTCACTCACTCTATGCACCACAACTTTGTGTTAGGATTCACATAATACCGCGTGTCTTTATTTCATCAGCTCGATCACTACAACTCTCGTCTGCCCACGCGAGACTCTATAACTTTACATAATAATCACGGCGGCCTACAGTACAATTCGACTGAAAACAAGGTGAGTGGTCCCAGATTTAAATTGTGAAAGACATTTCCTATTGCAGGTTCATCCAACTGTATATCAACAATACATATTATATATATATATATATATACATATGTATATAAATATATATATATATATATATATATATATATATATATATATATATATATATATATATATATATATATATATATATATATATATTCATATATATATATATATATATATATATATATATATATATATATATATATACATATATATATATATATATATCGCGTGGGCAGACGAGAGTTGTAGTGGTATATATATATATATATATATATATATATATATATATATATATATATATATATATATATATAATTCTTCAATATTCAACAATAATTAAAGTTAAAGTTTGCCTTCACGAGACTGAACCAGTCCATAAACATTCGTAGACCCTGAACTGACATCAAAGAATAAAGTTGTGATAGGATGAAATGTCAATAAATCACTGCCCTTGACCGGCCATACAAAGTATTTACCTGACAACTTCTTCTTAGCTTCGTGTGCCATTTTACGGACGGGTGGAAGGGCGGTGACTGCAGCGTCGGCATTCGAGTGGAGATCTGAATAAAACATGACAGACGTTATTTGTTGTGCATACCTGCACGTCTGTCACGCATGAACGCGCATGGAGGGTGCGTTGTGTCCATATATTTCACGACGGCTTTTGTGGCGTTTTCGCTACATTAACTGATGGTAATTAATAGGATCTCGCATAAATCGCTCCGGTGATTATATAATATGCACGAGCCGCAACATCTAACCGTAACATCTAATCATGACAAAACACCACATTTTGCAATGTGGATATCTCAAGCTCTTCTGGTGTCATAATTCATCAAGTAGAAATACCGAGTATTACGCAAAGTTAAATGTAATCGGATAGAATGCAGTTACCTTTTTTTATCTCGTGTGGTAATTTATCTACAACAGACACAACTGCTACTGCACTGTCAGCTCTCATCTGTAGATCTGAAGATAAACATGTTATTGCACATAATATATACGTACATGACGGTGCGTGCGTACGTGCGTGCGTGCGTGCGGACGTGCGTGCGTGCGTGCGTTTACAACAATATTTAACCTTACGCCAGGTTATAGTCATATAATCTAACCATTTTTGAACTTATTTCGGGGATTTCATTTCATGAAACAAGCTTGACATCTAACTAAACTCCGAATTTTATATACAATGTATATTTCTAGTAGTCGACTTCAAATGGTTCACACCGCAGGTCAAGCGAATAGGGAAAACGGAATTTACTGGTACGAAATACCGAACATAGACCACGAAACAAAACAAGTTATATACCTGTTGTATTTGTGGTGAAGCGATACATCACGTGATAGCCAGTCACAACGAGCATTACCGTGAGACACACATTCACCCGCCCGGGTAGTCTACAGCAGTATCGTCGACGCGACATGTTACCTGTAAAAGGCACATTCGTCCAAAATATACACAACCTTTAGACATCCAGTGTGCACATGCATTAACGCAGACGTAACTGAAACTTTTATTTGTGATGGGATTGTTTAAAAACAGACACATGGGGTGACACATGGATCAGTGTATCGCTGTCTCCCTCTATCTGTCTGTCTGCCTGTCTGTATGTCTCTCTCTCTCTCTCTCTCTCTCTCTCTCTCTCACTCTCTCTCTCTCTCACTCTCTCTCTCTCTCTCTCTCTCTCTCACTCTCTCTCTCTCTCTCTCACTCTCTCTCTCTCTCTCTCTCTCTCTCTCTCTCTCTCTCTCTCTCTCTCTCTCTCTCTCTCTCTCTCTCTCTCTCTCTCTCTCTCTCTCTCTCTCTCTCTCTCTCTCTCTCTCTGGCTCTCTCTCTCTCTCTCTCAACCTAGGTTGTAGACACTCTAGAATGTTTTTAACCTAGGTTGAATAGATATAGATCGATAGTTCATATGTAATAGTTCCGCATGTACTACACGTTTCTCAGAAAATTACTAGACATAATAAAGTATAAACTTACCCTGCTCCAATATCGTTGAGAACCCGAGGTCAGTAGCGCGTCAGAACCAAAGGTTTAGTCGGTGTCAAATCACTTTGTGCACGTAGAGCGGACAGTTTGTTGACAAATTCACCTGTTTTGGATCCACCACACCTACCTTCCTGACAGCCCACTAAACATCCGCCTCGGTAACTAACGGGCGTCTTTATGAGCGTGTCTTGTCAAACATATATCTCGCTGCTCGCTACACATTTTGAAACTGCGAAGCGTGCGTACTTGATGTACGACTATACAGCAGTGAGATGTGACCGATATGCCCCGTGCATGTGAGGAGGCTAAACACTTTCCACGTGCATTGCCTCAGAACAATACTAGATGTTCACTGGCTGGGTCAAGTTACAAATGAGGTTCTCACTACATGGCAGTCCTCTCATCAGTGTTCCTCATCACAATTATTCTACGTCAACGTCAGCATCTATGGCAAGCTGCGGGAAGGGGTAAGATCATTGGGCAGACCACATTGTTGCTTCGTAGATGTTCACAAAGGTGACCTGAAATCGTCTGACATCTCACCCGAAATATGGCTCATACAGACCGACACACACCTTACAACAGCTAGACCGCGGCTAGACCACGGATACACCAAGCTTAGACTGCGGCTAGACCCCGGAAACACTACCGCTAGACCAAGACTAGACCACTTCTAGACCACTGATGCATTATGGATAAACTACGGCTAGAAGACTTCTAGACCTCGGATGCACTATGGCTAGACCACGGCTAGAACACATCTAGACCACGTATAGACCATAGCTAGATCCCGGCTACACCACGGATAGATCGTTGCAAGACTACGGCTAGACCACGGCTAGACCACGGCTAGACTACTGCTAGACCACGGCTAGACTACGGCTAGCCCGCGACTTGACCACGGATACACTACGGCTAGACCATGGCCAGTCTACGGCCAGTTCACGGCTAGACCACGGCAAACCACAGCTAGACCACGTATAGGACACGGCTAGACCACGGCAAGACCACGGATAGACCACGGCTTGAACACGGATAGAACACGGATAGAACACGGCTAGACCACGGCAAGATCACGGATAGACAAAGGCTAGACCACAGATACACTACAGCTAGACCACGTCTAGACCACGGATACACTACGGTTAGACCACGGCTAGACCGCGGCTAGATAACGGATACACCACGGCTAGACCACGGGTAGATCGCGGCTAGACCGCGGCTAGACCACGACTACATAACGGGTAGACCACGGATAGAGGGAGGCAGTGTTAGTTGAGCCATTTTTCATTGTCTTTGATATCTGGGGTCATAATATATATAATAACATATATAATGTTATAAAACATGAAGTAAAAAAATTGTTTCTCTCACATAAACCGTGATTATTAGTAGATCATTTTATACATATAATATACCTAGTATATATATATATATATATATATATATATATATATATATATATATATATATATATATATATATATATATATATATATATATATATATATATATATATATATATATATATATATATATATAAAGGCAGCATACGTCGACCAGTGGTTGCAAGTGCATACCGGACCGCTTTAAGGGGGGGGGGTGAAGCACTCGAACAACCATAGCCCAAACATAATAACATACCATTTACAGTATATATCACCCTTATATGATGGGCGCAATGCCACGGTAATTTTGTAATATCCTTTTTAACTTTGCCATTATCTTCGCTGGGCGGCGCCATATTGTTCTGCGGGGGGCTCAGCGGCAGAGTGGTTTGAGTACGAGATCCTGGCACCGCGTTTACACAGTAAAAACCTCTCGGAAAAACGGCCGAAACGCATGGAAAATCGAATAAAAAGAAAACTGGTGTACACTGGATGGCTCCTGGATATATCAACTAGTACTACAAATGCAAGGAAAAAACTTTTGATCGACTTCCGAGGAAGAATTTGCAACGGAAAAGGTGGTTGCAAATGCGGAAATTGCCGTGTCCGCCAGCCGCATGCTCTGCGAGTGACCACTTTTCCGATGCAGATTACAAGACAAAAGACTATGTGATGAGCTTGGACAGACGGTGAGCATCAAGATGTCATTCTTGGTCAAAGACACCGTTCCATCTAAGATCTTTTTTTTCGCATATGACCACGCATCTACAGACTATTCTGCGACAAGGAAACGTCAGATATCAGAGGACAGAGCGATGCGTAGGAAGCGACCTGCCGAAACCAGGTTAGTAAATTGGATTACCGTTACCATTGTGACTTATCACTACGATTACAATATAGTTCCACCCCAATAAGCACAGCTGTGCTTCAACGTCAGCATATATATGACCCACAGTAAATCGAAATGTATGAATACAATAAAGTGCGAGTAAGTGTTAATAGTTTGATATAATTACGAGTGTTTTCCAATCCGCCGATTTATATTCGACGTGATCATACGTACCGTCAATACGTGGCCGTACTCAGAACAATAACAATAACTCAGTAAGTGCTACAGTATATACTGCAACCTTATAACATGGGCCATGGCGTATGTACTAGGCACAATTATTCAAGAAAATAATTTGATATTATTTATTGACAGTCATAATAAGTCTCGTAGTCCTGTGTTCTAAATGCCTAGAGAGCAAGCAGCAAGCGTAAGGCTAAGCCGGGGGGGGGGGTTAGATGCATGGGAGAAACACGACCAAAAGACAGTATAGACTATAGTGCAACAGAAGCCTACTGTTGCTGTTTACATTTCAAATTCTTTATGGAAATATTTAAAATATACAAATACTTTCATTGTGATTAAGTGCAAATGCAGTTACAAAAACGTTTTAAAAGTATTTAAATATTTATGTAAAATGTATTTCACCCATGCAATGTCTAGCTGGAAAGGAAACTAACTAAGGCATCGTCATCTACCCAGTTGAACACTGTCAGATTACATGTCTGCTTTCTATAATGACACCTTACAATTTCTGTCTGAATTCTTGTGACTTGACAATAAGGCAAAATTATATAAAATTAATTTGCTTTATTGATCAGATTAAACCCCACATGTAATAACCGGAAGTTCGTAGAGATGTATAAATTACATTTTATTCTAAGTCGACTGATAACACTGTAATGAATATCGTGGGGGGAGGGGGCAACTGTCGGCAATCCACAATAGTATTAGTACAAGCTATACATATGAAGGAAGTATATCAGGCATGGGGTCAATTCTGTTTTGTCAATTCCAAAAAAATCAGTTCTAATTCCGCCTTGCAAAAAATCAATTCCAACTGTTAAAATCCTAGGCTAAAGAAAAATTCAAATCCAATTCGGTTTAACACAGTTTTATTTGTCACGTGTGCACAATCATATTTAGTTAGATATGATTAAAAAATTATTGTTCGTTAAATGCACACACACACACACACACACACACACACACACACACACACACACACACACACACACACACACACACACACACACACACACACACACACACACACACACACACACACACACACACACACACACACATATATATATATAGATATCAGGTTTGCCATATAAAAACTTTAAAATGGCATCCAGCCATTTCATATGTACTTTCTGCTGCGACACCTCTCCTGGATTTTTGCTAACAAAACCAGACATTTTGGACAGCCCTGGACAGTTGGGTCATTAATCTGAGTTTTGAACAGTTATTTGCCCCCCTTCCGGACATTTGCCCCTTTGTCACTTGCCCCCCAGACATTAGCCCCTTGCCTTATTCAAAATCTGGACATTTGCCCCCTGTCCATAGCTTCTGGATTATTTGTAAATTTTTTAAGAAATGTTTTTTTAACTTATTTTTTTATTTCTGAACATGAATTCAAGATATATATTACCCTAATTGCAATTAATGTTCTTTGTGCCAGATCAGCCAAGTAAATTACTTAATGTAGTTGGAGATGATCCTGTAATCAAAGGATTATCTTTATTGCAATTGTGGAAGAAGCCAGTGACATTAGGACCTGGACATGTTAGGACAATTGAGGATATTTGAAAGAATCCATTTCAACACGGTTTCTTTTGAATTGCATTTACCATGGAGAGTTGGAGTGACTCCATTTTCCTATAAAACTGGATGCACAAGCCAGAGTTGTCAGAATTCACTTATAACTTCACCATGGAAATTACTACTAGCATTTGAGGAGGTCATGTTTTGAGTGTCATTCCTACACCAAGAAGGGGGACCAACAAGATTACTCTTCATTGGGAGTGAAGCCAGCGTCGATCCTGATCATGCAAGGGTGCTGTGGTCACTGATCTGATCTCCAGATCCAGAATGTGATCAACAAGACTGCCTGCAACCATGATGGTGACACGGCACAGATAGAAGCTGCCAAGGTCCGTGAGGACCTGAAAACTAAGGCAACTAATACCAGGGGCACTCCAAACCAGCTGATCTCTGACTCGTCACTGTCCACCACTGTTTGTGGAAGCATCACCCCAAGAACCCATCTTCCACCACTGATCAGACTATCAATGATACCTGGAAGACAACTGGTGACAAGATCATCTCATACACACTCCAGGGGATAGGCCATTGCATTAGGCTAAAGTGACTTTGACTTGTCATTGAATGTTATGTTATTGTAGTAATAATGATAAAACTGCAAACTGATTTTCACTTGTCAACTATCATAGAAAAAAAGGGGCAGATGTCCGGGGGGGGGGAGCAAATATACTAGGAGGCGGATTTATATCGCTATCAGTTGTGGTATCATTGATATTTCATCAAATTTACTGGAAAGTTTGAGTCTTCAACATCCTAATCTCCAATATGTATTCTCCATGGGGACATTTTTAATTACTACAAAGGGCAAACCCTACAGCCACATGTAACAGCATTGTACAGGTGACCAGTGACATGTTTAGTATGGGAAACTTGTGGGCTGAACATTAGGCTTGGATAAACAAGGGGCTGCATTAAAGTGGGGCAGGCTTCCTCTCACACAAAGGGAATGAGCAGGCAGGTGCCCTTAATTGGCAATCTCTGTAAATAAACCTTGTACACTGAGAAAGAAAATGAGGCCTGAATGGTCTGATTTTGCTAATGCTAATAAAATTTGACATGCTAATAGCAGACAAATATGATTTTAAAAGTAATATAAGTAAATATAAGGGTAAATATTAACAGTATCAAGTCAATAATTCCAACAAAATCAATTCAAAAAAAATTAATTTTGGAAAAAAAAATTAAATTAAAAAAACAATTTTGAAGTCAATTCCAATTCCGGAACTGGAATTGAGGGTCAGTTCCAATTCCGGAATGGAATTGACCACATACCTGAAGTATATTCATGACAATATCTTGTCTCTGTGTACTACAGCAACAGTCATGAACAGAATAATTGAATTGAAACAAGCTTATGTCTGTGGGGCTTTTGTTGGGAGGGGCTTTTGTCCATGAACCATACTATCTAGCAGATGCTTTCAGTATAATACCTAATAATTATATATATATTTACATATATATATATATATATATATATATATATATATATATATATATATATATATATATATATATATATATATATATATATATATATATATACGTATGTGTGTGTGCGTGCAGCATTTATAAGGTAAAGATGTCACAAGCATAGATCTGCATTTGGTCCAATAACAATATTCATGCATTATGTTATCTAAATCGAGTGTCAGATATAAAATAAGGAACCCCATAGAAAGTGTACCTATGGGTCCATATTTTGTTATGGAATTTGGACCCCTTATAGAATTTTCACCTCCCTGGCCCATTGAAAACAGTGCAATGTTGATTAGATGATATAATGCACTTTGGAGCTAGGATACTACAATTTTGGTTACATGCGTTTGGTTATGTTACCAGTGGCATTCGTCAAACTGACCAAACAGATTCATTAAAAACATTAAGAGATCAGTGAAAGAACCATTGGTTGAATTAACATGGCTCCATAGGGAAAATGCTTTTCCCTGTGGTTGATTACTTTATACATTCTATATGACACTGGCACTCTTATATTCTAAAAATAATATATACAAGAGAAAGTTTCTCACATTGTGATTCATTTTTATTATGCAAAAGATGAATTTTGTAAAATGTTCAAGTCACTGTATGTGTAATCTTTTCAGATGAAGGATTCACCATTGGTTCGTACAAGTACAGGTACTAGTTTTGAAGCATCCAGCGCTACGGGTGATGCCGTCAATCTTTACATTACGGATGTCACCTTTAGTGCCATCACTGCTACTACTGCTGTGGCACCACATACAACTGATGCTGAAATGCAAATCGATCCAGTAACGATATTTCAAGTGCGACACTTCGCGAATGCTGCTGTAGTCACGGATGACATTATTGCACCAATGAACGTTGATCATGACTACTCCTATGTGAAGCTTCCATCAGATTCAGTGAAAATAAAGACATTGGTGCAGATGATGCACACTATGTGATAACAGCGATATAACTGAGGGTGACTCAAGCAGCTCCGACACCTATGAGAAAGAGAAGAACTTTGTCATTCGTGAGAAAAACTTATGTCACTTTTCTGCACCTGCCACACACCAAACAGCCATAAACTGTGACACAGGTTGTACTCATGTCTGATCTATCAGCCAAGGTCTTTCGGATACTGGGGTGTTTGTCAGGAAAGTGTGCTGATTTCTACCCCTGGATAAGTGAAAGGTGAATTGAATATGTTAGGTGTACATGTACTATCAGTCAGAATAAGTAGTGTATTGGTGTATATTTAGTGCCAGTAGTGTATTGAAACAGATGGTTGGTGTGCAAGTACTATCAGTCAGAACAAATAGTGTATTGATACATATGATTGGTGTACATTTACTGTCAGTACAAGTAGTGTATTTGGTAGAGAATGAGACGCTTGGTTTACATTTGCTGTCGGTAGGAACAAGTAGTAGATTCAGTCAGAACAAGTAGCATATTGGATACACATGATTGGTGTACATTTACTGTCAGAAGAAGTAGTGAAATGGTGCAGATTCCAGAATGAGATCATTAGTGTACATTTACTGTTGTTAGGAACAAGTAGTGTATTGGTATGCATGATTGGTGTACATTTACTGTCAGTCAGAACAAGTAATATTGTTACACATGATTGGTGTACATTTACTGTCCAATCAAAACAAGTAGTCTATTGCCATTGGTACAGATGATGATGGTGAAACAGTTAAAATGCCTTGGCTTTATAAAGATTAATTATTTCCTAAGCTAAACTACCAGTATATTTGATATGTTGTGGCATAATAATTATGTGTGTAACTGTGATATCCATGTTCCAGGTTGTATTTCCCGGTGGTAAGAAGTCACTGTTTTTAGTCAATGTTTAGTCTTGGTTTCAGTCGTTCTAGTTAGCCTTATTTCTTTGGTAATTGTTTTTCTATGTGAATAAACTGTTGATATATTTTATGTTGGTCTCAATATAAATGAAATTGTGTGTAGTGACATGCAAGATGCTGCAGGTAACATTTTTGTTGACAGAAATGGGATATGGATAAGAAGGCATTCACATCATTCAGTTATTAATATTTTAGTGGGAATTTTTGTAGTTTTCCAGGTTATTTTTCGACCTGCTGCATACTGTGGGTGCCTCACAATTTGTCTATATCAGACCATCAGTACACTCACCTGCGTCAGGTCAATCTCCATAGCTAAACTTTCCATCAATTCAATTTGGTTCAGAATAGACATCACAGATCCTTCCCACATCGCAGGATGGGACTACTTGTCTTGCCTTTCCTGAGCCTGAAATATAATTTGTCATGGTTAGTTGATAGCACTAATTCCATAATTACCATAATAGTTGCAAAACTGTGAACATTACATACTGTCAGTAGTTAATTATTGTTATTTAAATGATTAAATTGCACCAAACAACAAGGTGTTGTGGTGTGCTACAGAGAGGGGTGATTACAAGTACGAATATTAATGTAATCATGATTACAGTAATTATTGCAATCACAATTACTAATGTAGTCATGATTACAATCATTATTACAATCACGATTACGGTAACATTTAAGAATATATATATATATATATATTCACATAATGAATTAAATAAACCCTCATGTTATTATTGCCATCAATGTTATTCAACACAAAATCAAACACAATATTAAAATACAGTCACGGTACACTTCATTAGATTATATACAAAATAAAGAGAAAAGCCTGCTTGCATTGCCATTGTAGTTCGATATATACAAAAAATGCGGTCTGCTTAAAAACTTTATGCACAGATGCCGACTTACGCAGACCGGAGCGAGACCGGAAGTTGTATATATTTTGTTAGCCTTTTTTGTGGTAGTGTCACATAAACACTTGCGAAATGTAAACGAAGGCGGACACTAGTAAAGTTCTGTTTGAACACGGGATGTCTCAATACGATAAAAAAAACTATATTTAATATACAGTATAGTACAAGAGTGATATTGGGGCCGTCGACGGCATCGCGGCCAGAGCAGTATTTTATGCGAGGACGAGTTATTGGAAGAGGACAACATAAATAATAATTAATCTGTCTGTGGTTATTATCAATTCGCTAGCCCATGGCATAGGAATTGCCGGAGTGTTTACACTATGAACATTTAGTATAGTATGCATTATATGAATATAATTATAGTGAACAGTATATTATATTGTTGTTATTAATTATTTAATATGCAATTTGTGATTGACGGAAATACGCGGGACGGTCACTCAGTCTCGGACACTTCCTAGCCTGGCCGTGGCTGTGTGGATTGATTCTTCGAAACAAATTCGGTTGGCTGCGTTCACATCGGATGGTATATGAACAGTAATCCTACCCTAAATTATTAATGAATAGTTTTCACAATTCGTAAAATGTAGAAACAATATTACATCTCCACTAAAGACTTCTTTGTATTTGATATAATTTTCATCACAAATTATATCCAAGATTTTCATAATTGCATTCAATACTACATCACCAAGCTTAATATCAATCATAGAACATTATCCGAGACCTTACTCTATTAAAGAGTATATCTTTGTCAGTGTCACATCCTTGAGTATAAGAAACATATAACAATCTTTGCATCCCCTTAGTTTATGGAACAAGCATTGCAATGTCATCAGCATGAGATGACTAACAAAATCCACTCAGGGCAGCTCAGCATCTGCTTATCTTTCGAAATTACACATATCATAACAAGATGATATTCTATGCAAATTTATAATAGAATGTTTAGTAAATACAATATGTTTATTATGAACTTAACATAAATAGATTTAATTAATATTTGTTAAAATTCTGTGAAATTGTCACCTGATTGTCACTTGTCGGTAGGTATGTTTCCAGTTCTCTGCTGCCTTGCCCATATAAGATCATGTACATGAAAGCTTGCTCTCTCACAGCAAGTGTACCCACAATCGTATTCAATGCGTTGAAGCTGGGATCTCTACATGCTACATACACACTGTGAAAACGGTCTTCAAACAAGAGTTGAAGACAATGTGTTTCCTCATCCCAAAGTTCATCTGCTGCAGCGACACTGTAATATAAAATGAAAAATATATCATCTACTTAAAAAATGTATTACTGTGTTCACATGTGTTTTATTTTACAAATGAAAACATTCAAATATAAAATATGCATAGATAACTTGCTATTTGAACCCAGTAACTGGCTAAGAACTAAGGTTTTAAAGATGAGTCATGCTAATTAATACAATGTTGTATTCATGACACTTGAGAAAACCACATTACTGCCACCTTACAATAACATTCTAGAAAATACCTCAAAAGCAGAGGTAATTCCACAAAATGGGCATAACTGCACATTGTTGAGATAATATCATAATTAGGTGATGCAACTAAAACGTACAAACACTACTTTAAAAAATTTAACTAGAGGACAACAAATTGTCAGTGCAAGTGTTGTTTTGAATTTGAGGCTGTGTGTAGTGTGTATAACAGACAAGGAACAATTAACTAAACATATTTTTAGTTACATTACCATGAATTAAGATATTTCCCAATAAAATATATATTAACCTCACACCAATTCATGAACTTTACACTTCAATTTAATTAAAGTTTGTGGGTGTGGCTACATTTAAAAAATCATGAAACCAGTCTTATTTTAAGGATAATGGTATGTAATTTGTGTGCCAAATTTCATGATCCATTCAGAATTCCTGGTGATTTAATTCTTCAGTGATACATGATTTTTGCACTCACAAGGTATTCACGAATACATAACCAAGTGCTACACCACAATGTTAATATGATTCCTGATTCTTCAAACTACTGTAATATCAATACTATTGATATATTGGTTATGTGTGCTAACTTTCATCTCTAATAGGACATTTCTTCATGCATTATGAACTCTAATATTCAATAATAGGTCATTCCACATCAAATCACTGGATGGTCCACACATTGTATTTTCAGAAGTTCAGATATCTTCAGGATTTTTATCAGATATTCCCTAAATATCCAAATTGAACAAATCTAATTTTAGCTTTCTGGTCCTAGTAGTTTCGGAGATGTAGGCATATTAAATGAAACTGGTCTCACTTTAAAGGTATGATATGTAATTTATGTGTGACAAATTTAATGATCCATTTGGAAGTCTGTGACGGTGAACTTTATTCTTCAATGGTGCACGGTTTTAACACCCACAAACCATTCACGTGCACATACCACAGTGTTGATATAATTCATGATTCTTCAAACTGGTGTCGTCTCAATGCTATTAATATATGTGTCCTCACTGTTATCTTTATGATGACCTTTTTCTGTCAACAATGGATTTTACATCAAATCACTGGATAGTCCAGACTCTGTGTCTTCAGATCTGTTCAATATTTACACAAGATATTCACCAAATGTCACATGTTAGCTTCCTACTCTTAGTAGCTTCTGAGAAAACAATATTTTATGACCTTGGATATCCGTTAATGTAATTTTAGGAAAGTTTGAGGTGCGATAACTAAGTAGGGCTAGAGCCTTGAAAATGAATGTTTACTCTCATATAGACAGAATACCCCATGTGCCTTCATTTTAATGTGTCAGATGGTTTTGCATCTGAAGTCTCGGAAAGTTTATAAAATCACATTTGCCATTTTGCGAGATACCATCTGTGGAACATATTTTGTTTAAAGAAATTTTCTGGTGAAAACAACATTTCTGTACAAGAAACTACACATCCTAAGCTATAAAAGGGAGTAATTCATGTTCCAACATATTTGATGAATTGTGTATAAAAAATCAGGCTCGCAAGTGGTGTTTCAATTTCGAGAAAGCATAACTACAGTATTTACCATCCAAAAGACAAATTATATATTTATACACACTGATAAATCATGAAATGTTCTGGAGTTACCATGTACATAAGTGTTAATTTGTAGCCTTTATACACGGTACTATGCAAAACAGCAACTGTGATTTTACAAATATTCCAGGCTCTGGATGCACAACTATCTGATTTAATTATAAATACAGTCAATTTACCCATAAGTTGATATTTTATCTATGATTTAACAAGATTTAGCAATATTAGCCATCCAAGCCAAAGGCCCAGATGGCAAGTGGACAAGGAAGCCATATTGATAGTCCAACAATATTTATCTACGTGTAACCCGCCCTCCTGAGATATGTGCCAACATTGTTTTTAGACATATTCATGCTGCTAGCAGTTATACAATCTGTAGACAATTTGTTCCATTCATTTATTGTCCTCTGTACGAAAGAGTACTTCCTGATTTCCAATCTACACTGATCCTTTACTAATTTTACCTCATGTCCTCTAGTTCTGCTATCTTTCTTGAGTGAAAAAAACATATTTCTATCAATATTTCATACCCATTAAATATCTTTAAAACTTCTATATGATCTCCTCTTAACCTCCTTGTCTCTAGAGTTGTTAAACCACATTCTTTCAGGCGTTCTTCATAGCTAAGGTCTCTCAGTCCTGGAGTAATTTTAGTTGCTCTCCTCTGTATGTGTTCAAGCATATCTATATCCTTCTTACGATATGGTCTCCATGCTTGTATACAGTATTCTAAATGAGGTCTAACTACTGCTTTATACATAGGTAAAATTACCTTTTTTTGTATGTTATGTTTCTCCTAATCAACCCAAGAATTTTATTACCCTTTGAAGCTGCAATACCACACTGCTCTGAAACTTTCATATCAGCGCTTATTGTAACTAATAAGTCCTTTTCTTTTCTAGTAGTAGTACCCATAACAGTATCTCCCATTTTATACTTAACACCCAAGTTCCCATGTCCTGTATGTAGCCATTTGCATTTCCAAAAACTGAACATCTGCCATTTCTCAAACCATTTCACTATTCTGTCTGGATCGTTTTGTAAATGCTGTTTAACACCATCAGTGTTAACCTTTCTAAACACTTGTGTCATCCCCAAATTTCAGTACATTACTTGTTATATTGTCATCTAAGTCATTGATATAATAAAGAATAATAAAGGTCCTAATCCTGATCCTTGTGGTACCCCACTTAAAACTTATTTCCAGAAACTTCTCCATCTACTACAACATGCTGTCTTCTGTCAGTCAGCCATTGTTCTATCCAGTCAATTATGCCATCCCTGGTACTTTATCAAAAGCTTTCTGGAATTCTAAGTAGATAATATCTAATGGCTATCCCTCATATATCCACTTGGTGATTTCTTCAAAAAAACAACATATTTGTTAAACATGATCTCGCTTTTAGGAATCCATGTTGAGATGAATTTAATAATTTATGCCTAACAAGGAATTCCACCATATGGTCTTTAATTAACCTTTCTAATAATTTACAAATTACTGACTTTAAACTCACTGGCCTGTAATTATCCGACTTATTTTTTAAATCTTTTTTAAATAATCGTATGATGTTTGCTTCTTTCCATTCAAATGGAACAACTCCCTCTTTTAATGACAAGTTAAACACTCTTGCAAGTGGTATACTGATTTGACCTACTGTTTCCATTAGTAGTTTTGGAGGATTTCCATCCACTCCTGGTGATTTATTATCCTTCATTTCCTTTATTTTCTTAACTACCATTTCTGGAGTTTCGATTAACGACCCTAAATAGTCAGATTTACCCTCCTGAAATTTAGCATCTGGAACTGGTAGCTCTTCCATTGGATCCCTTCCATCACATTCTGTCCTGCAGCCTTGTCACCTGTTATCATTCTCTCTCTCACCCATCAACCGGTCACCTTTCCCTCAATTTTGGGGTTAAGAACTGCTGTACTAGAAGGTCACAACATTATTAATCTCAGAAACTACTAGGAAGTAGGAAGCTAAAATTTGAGATTTGTTCAATTGGGTATTTGGGGAATATCTGGTAAAAATAGTGAACATTGTGCTCACAAAAAGGAAACAATTCCTTTGATGTGCCAGTAACGAGTAGGCCAAGTGGATAAATCCATTTGTAGGCAAAGAGAATGTAGGTCTTAATTGGTCAGAAGACAAACTGAGAAACCCCTAATTAGCCAGAATTGGGCAAAATTGGGACTTGGGCAAAATTAGCATGAATAGTGTTAGTTACTTTTATAGCAATTGATGTTATTAAATGTGTAAACAACGACAAGTAAAGTGTTTTGAATGGCCTTCCATCAACTCAAGTACATAGACTTATAAAATAAAAAAATAACAGTCCACTTGCATCTAATCAGCAATTTTACCAACATAAATGTAACTGTAACTTTAATTAAATTGAAGTGTAAAGTTCATGAATTGGTGTGAGGTTAATATATTTTTATTGGGAAATATCTTAATTCATGGTAATGTAACTAAAAATATGTTTAGTTAATTGTTCCTTGTCTGTTATACACACTACACACAGCCTCAAATTCAAAACAACACTTGCACTGACAATTTGTTGTCCTCTAGTTAAATTTTTTAAAGTAGTGTTTGTACGTTTTAGTTGCATCACCTAATTATGATATTATCTCAACAATGTGCAGTTATGCCCATTTTGTGGAATTACCTCTGCTTTTGAGGTATTTTCTAGAATGTTATTGTAAGGTGGCAGTAATGTGGTTTTCTCAAGTGTCATGAATACAACATTGTATTAATTAGCATGACTCATCTTTAAAACCTTAGTTCTTAGCCAGTTACTGGGTTCAAATAGCAAGTTATCTATGCATATTTTATATTTGAATGTTTTCATTTGTAAAATAAAACACATTTGAACACAGTAATACATTTTTTAAGTAGATGATATATTTTTCATTTTATATTACAGTGTCGCTGCAGCAGATGAACTTTGGGATGAGGAAACACATTGTCTTCAACTCTTGTTTGAAGACCGTTCTCACAGTGTGTATGTAGCATGTAGAGATCCCAGCTTCAACGCATTGAATACGATTGTGGGTACACTTGCTGTGAGAGAGCAAGCTTTCATGTACATGATCTTATATGGGCAAGGCAGCAGAGAACTGGAAACATACCTACCGACAAGTGACAATCAAGTGACAATTTCACAGAATTTTAACAAATATTAATTAAATCTATTTATGTTAAGTTCATAATAAACATATTGTATTTACTAAACATTCTATTATAAATTTGCATAGAATATCATCTTGTTATGATATGTGTAATTTCGAAAGATAAGCAGATGCTGAGCTGCCCTGAGTGGATTTTGTTAGTCATCTCATGCTGATGACATTGCAATGCTTGTTCCATAAACTAAGGGGATGCAAAGATTGTTATATGTTTCTTATACTCAAGGATGTGACACTGACAAAGATATACTCTTTAATAGAGTAAGGTCTCGGATAATGTTCTATGATTGATATTAAGCTTGGTGATGTAGTATTGAATGCAATTATGAAAATCTTGGATATAATTTGTGATGAAAATTATATCAAATACAAAGAAGTCTTTAGTGGAGATGTAATATTGTTTCTACATTTTACGAATTGTGAAAACTATTCATTAATAATTTAGGGTAGGATTACTGTTCATATACCATCCGATGTGAACGCAGCCAACCGAATTTGTTTCGAAGAATCAATCCACACAGCCACGGCCAGGCTAGGAAGTGTCCGAGACTGAGTGACCGTCCCGCGTATTTCCGTCAATCACAAATTGCATATTCAATAATTAATAACAACAATATAATATACTGTTCACTATAATTATATTCATATAATGCATACTATACTAAATGTTCATAGTGTAAACACTCCGGCAATTCCTATGCCATGGGCTAGCGAATTGATAATAACCACAGACAGATTAATTATTATTTATGTTGTCCTCTTCCAATAACTCGTCCTCGCATAAAATACTGCTCTGTCCGCGATGCCGTCGACGGACCCCAATATCACTCTTGTACTATACTGTATATTAAATATAGTTTTTTTTATCGTATTGAGACATCCCGTGTTCAAACAGAACTTTACTGGTGTCCGCCTTCGTTTACATTTCGCAAGTGTTTATGTGACACTACCACAAAAAAGGCTAACAAAATATATACAACTTCCGGTGTCGCTCCGGTCTGCGTAAGTCGGCATCTGTGCATAAAGTTTTTAAGCAGACCGCATTTTTTGTATATATGTCATTCTTTGAAATATTCCAATGAACCTTTAGTATATGTTCTAAATTAGTTTTACAAATAAAGTTCCAACTTCACATCGTTGGAAAATCTACTAAATAAAATATATGCCCGGTCCTCTTAAAGGGGAACTGAAGCAATTTTGTGTTATGCCGTGTATTTAAATATATATTATCTAACTATGCATTAATGGTGACAGATACCTGCTAATTTATGAGATAAACTGAAAAACTGATTTTGTTCGAGACAAAAATCGACAAAATACATCACTGCGTATCGCCATCTTGTTGTCGAAACGAGTGGTTTGAGTCGCGTATATCTAATCAATGTAAATTTTCGTTTTTTTTGCGATTTATTTCCTAAATAGGCATTCTGGAGCGAAAAAAAAGATATGGGTCTCTGTTATATATACAAGTGTTTACACACGTCAACAAAATAGCGTTTTTGTTCGTTCCAAATAAAAAAGTTAAAGAAATTACAACAAAACACGCAAAAAATCATGGAAAACGCCACACTTCTCGAACACACGAGACGCTAACCAACGAAAATATGCGATAACGGAATACCGGAACTATTTTTTACTTGTTGACAAGATGGATGCATCGCTTGTGACAGTTTTACCAGATCTGCTACTAGCGATTAGTGGTTTACTGAACTTCCGTAATAGTTGTCTATCTTTGGAGAAATGGAAACCACAGACGAAGAGTCTAGTTCGACAGGCCACACGGAAACAACCGTTGACAGTCGTAAAATGTCATCGAGTGTGCGAGTCACGCTCCAGACTCCAGGTCGGCTTCGCCTTTGACTTTGTTGACGTTGGATTCAGGAAAAATTACAATAGCGCTTTGACTGTCAACGATTCCTGACTAGGTAGTGTGATGTGGTGAACCTGTGGAAATTGCGTCCCGATGTCTCCGCACGTTTACGTTGAGTCATCATGCTGCGCCGAGGAAGCTACCATGCCTAGGGCTAGGCTATGGCTATGGCTATGGCTATGCAGCACCCTGTGCCCGACCGCGTTGGTGCTTGCATCACCGTACGAAGGCGAAGACGATGATTTTGTAGTGATATGCACAAACAGAGCGGTGCTAGATGTTGGTCTGCTGTCATTGCATGATTTGCGTGCCGACTCATTGATTCGCCCTATAGCTAGCAGGTCAGTAATTCAATTGTTATCGAATCACTGCCATTTTAATAATTATATTTTTTCTGCATATTTCTTTTACCTAGCCCGAGGGCGAGGTCCGAACTACAATGTCAATGGCAATGCAAGCAGGCTTTTCTCTTTATTTTGTATCTAATCTAATGAAGTGTACCGTGACTGTATTTTAATATTGTGTTTGATTTTGTGTT
This sequence comes from Lamellibrachia columna, assembly GCA_963662155.1. NCBI lineage: Eukaryota > Metazoa > Annelida > Polychaeta > Sabellida > Siboglinidae > Lamellibrachia > Lamellibrachia columna. The sequence continues at coordinate 17,277,668 of OY759274.1, forward strand.
GAATAACATTGATGGCAATAATAACATGAGGGTTTATTTAATTCATTATGTGAATATATATATATATATTCTTAAATGTTACCGTAATCGTGATTGTAATAATGATTGTAATCATGACTACATTAGTAATTGTGATTGCAATAATTACTGTAATCATGATTACATTAATATTCGTACTTGTAATCACCCCTCTCTGTAGCACACCACAACACCTTGTTGTTTGGTGCAATTTAATCATTTAAATAACAATAATTAACTACTGACAGTATGTAATGTTCACAGTTTTGCAACTATTATGGTAATTATGGAATTAGTGCTATCAACTAACCATGACAAATTATATTTCAGGCTCAGGAAAGGCAAGACAAGTAGTCCCATCCTGCGATGTGGGAAGGATCTGTGATGTCTATTCTGAACCAAATTGAATTGATGGAAAGTTTAGCTATGGAGATTGACCTGACACAGGTGAGTGTACTGATGGTCTGATATAGACAAATTGTGAGGCACCCACAGTATGCAGCAGGTCGAAAAATAACCTGGAAAACTACAAAAATTCCCACTAAAATATTAATAACTGAATGATGTGAATGCCTTCTTATCCATATCCCATTTCTGTCAACAAAAATGTTACCTGCAGCATCTTGCATGTCACTACACACAATTTCATTTATATTGAGACCAACATAAAATATATCAACAGTTTATTCACATAGAAAAACAATTACCAAAGAAATAAGGCTAACTAGAACGACTGAAACCAAGACTAAACATTGACTAAAAACAGTGACTTCTTACCACCGGGAAATACAACCTGGAACATGGATATCACAGTTACACACATAATTATTATGCCACAACATATCAAATATACTGGTAGTTTAGCTTAGGAAATAATTAATCTTTATAAAGCCAAGGCATTTTAACTGTTTCACCATCATCATCTGTACCAATGGCAATAGACTACTTGTTTTGATTGGACAGTAAATGTACACCAATCATGTGTAACAATATTACTTGTTCTGACTGACAGTAAATGTACACCAATCATGCATACCAATACACTACTTGTTCCTAACAACAGTAAATGTACACTAATGATCTCATTCTGGAATCTGCACCATTTCACTACTTCTTCTGACAGTAAATGTACACCAATCATGTGTATCCAATATACTACTTGTTCTGACTGAATCTACTACTTGTTCCTACCGACAGCAAATGTAAACCAAGCGTCTCATTCTCTACCAAATACACTACTTGTACTGACAGTAAATGTACACCAATCATATGTATCAATACACTATTTGTTCTGACTGATAGTACTTGCACACCAACCATCTGTTTCAATACACTACTGGCACTAAATATACACCAATACACTACTTATTCTGACTGATAGTACATGTACACCTAACATATTCAATTCACCTTTCACTTATCCAGGGGTAGAAATCAGCACACTTTCCTGACAAACACCCCAGTATCCGAAAGACCTTGGCTGATAGATCAGACATGAGTACAACCTGTGTCACAGTTTATGGCTGTTTGGTGTGTGTGGCAGGTGCAGAAAAGTGACATAAGTTTTTCTCACGAATGACAAAGTTCTTCTCTTTCTCATAGGTGTCGGAGCTGCTTGAGTCACCCTCAGTTATATCGCTGTTATCACATAGTGTGCATCATCTGCACCAATGTCTTTATTCTCACTGAATCTGATGGAAGCTTCACATAGGAGTAGTCATGATCAACGTTCATTGGTGCAATAATGTCATCCGTGACTACAGCAGCATTCGCGAAGTGTCGCACTTGAAATATCGTTACTGGATCGATTTGCATTTCAGCATCAGTTGTATGTGGTGCCACAGCAGTAGTAGCAGTGATGGCACTAAAGGTGACATCCGTAATGTAAAGATTGACGGCATCACCCGTAGCGCTGGATGCTTCAAAACTAGTACCTGTACTTGTACGAACCAATGGTGAATCCTTCATCTGAAAAGATTACACATACAGTGACTTGAACATTTTTGGTCAGTTTGACGAATGCCACTGGTAACATAACCAAACGCATGTAACCAAAATTGTAGCATCCTAGCTCCAAAGTGCATTATATTATCTAATCAACATTGCACTGTTTTCAATGGGCCAGGGAGGTCAAAATTCTATAAGGGGTCCAAATTCCATAACAAAATATGGACCCATAGGTACACTTTCTATGGGGTTCCTTATTTTATATCTGACACTCGATTTAGATAACATAATGCATGAATATTGTTATTGGACCAAATGCATGTCTATGCTTGTGACATATTTACCTTATAAATGCTGCACGCACGCACACATACATACCTGCCCGCACGTATATATATATATATATATATATATATATATATATATATATATATATATATATATATATATATATATATATATATATATATATATATATATATATATATATATATATATATATATATATATATATATATATATATATATATATATATATATATATATATATATATATATATATATATATATATATATATATAAGTATATATGTAAATATATATATAATTATTAGGTATTATACTGAAAGCAGCTGCTAGATAGTATGGTGCATGGACAAAAGCCCCACAGACAAGCTTGTTTCAATTCAATTATACTGTTCATGACTGTTGCTGTAGTACACAGAGACAAGATATTGTCATGAATATACTTCAGGCATGTGGTCAATTCCATTCCGGAATTGGAACTGACCCTCAATTCCAGTTCCGGAATTGGAATTGACTTCAAAAAAAAATTTTATTGGAATTTTTTTGTTTCCAAAATTTATTTTTTGGGAATTGGAATTGATTTTGTTGGAATTATTGACTTGATACTGTTAATATTTACCCTTATATTTACTTATATTACTTTTAAAATCATATTTGTCTGCTATTAGCATGTCACCCTGAATTTGGTAACAGCCAGGAAGTTGTCAACATTACAGCATAGACACTGTCTACTCTGGTATTGAAACATTGTGACCAAGAACAATATAATCAAGCATTTGCATAAAAAAGAAATATTAAGTTACTGTAACAGACAGTAAAACCCAAATCAGACCATTCAGGCCTCATTTTCTTTCTCAGTGTACAAGGTTTATTTACAGAGATTGCCAATTAAGGGCACCTGCCTGCTCATTCCCTTTGTGTGAGAGGAAGCCTGCCCCACTTGAATGCAGCCCCTTGTTTATCCAAGCCTAATGTTTAGCCCACAAGTTTCCCATACTAAACATGTCACTGGTCACCTGTACAATGCTGTTACATGTGGCTGTAGGGTTTGCCCTTTGTAGTAATTAAAAATGTCCCCATGGAGAATACATGTTGGAGATTAGGATGTTGAAGACTCAAACTTTCCAGTAAATTTGATGAAATATCAATGATACCACAACTGATAGCGATATAAATCTGCCTCCTAGTATATTTGCCCCCCCCCCCCCGGATATCTGCCCCTCTTTTCTATGATAGTTGACAAGTGAAAATCAGTTTGCAGTTTTATCATTATTACTACAATAACAACATTCCTTGACAAGTCGAAGTCACTTTAGTCTAATGCAATGGCCTATCCCCTGGAGTGTGTATGAGATGATCTTGTCACCAGTTGTCTTCCAGGTATCATTGATAGTCAGATCAGTGGTGGAAGATTGGTTCTTGGGGTGATGCTTCCACAACCAGTGGTTTGGAGTGCCCCTGGTTTTAGCTGCCTTAGTTTTCAGATCCTCACGGACCTTGGCAGCTTCTGTCTGTGCCGTGTCACCATCATGGTTGCAGGCAGTCTTGTTGATCACATTCTGGATCTGGAGATCAGATCAGTGACCACAGCACCCTTGCATGATCATGATCGACCCTGGCTTCACTCCCATTGAAGAGTAATCTTGTTGGTCCCCCTTCTCGGTGTAGGAATGACACTCAAAACATAGCTTCTGACCTCCTCAGATGCTAGTAGTAATTTCCATGGTGAAGTTTTAAGTGAATTCTGATAACTCTGGCTTGTGCATCCAGTTTTATAGGAAAATGGAATCACTCCAACTCTCCATGGTAAATGCAATTCAAAAGAAACCTTGTTGAGATGGCTTCTTTCAAATATCCTCAATTGTCCTAATATGTCCAGGTCCTAATCTCACTGGCTTCTTCCACAATTGCAATAAAGATAATCCTTTGATTACAGGATCATCTCCAACTACATAAAGTAATTTACTTGGCTGATCTGGCACAAAGAACATTAATTGCAATTAGGGTAATATATATCTTGAATTCATGTTCAGAAATAAAAAAAAATAAGTTAAAAAAACATTTCTAAAAAAAAAACTTACAAATAATCCAGAAGCTACGGACAGGGGGCAAATGTCCAGATTTTGAATAAGGCAAGGGGCTAATGTCTGGGGGGCAAGTGACAAAGGGGCAAATGTCCGGGAGGGGGGCAAATGACCTGGACCCGATATAAACAGGGGAAACTGTTCAAAACTCGGATTAATGACCCAACTGTCCAGGGTTGTCCAAAATGTCTGGTTTTGTTAGCAAAAATCCAGGAGAGGTGTCGCAGCAGAAAGTACATATGAAATGGCTGGATGCCATTTTAAAGTTTTTTTATGGCAAACCTGATGTGTGTGTGTGTGTGTGTGTGTGTGTGTGTGTGTGTGTGTGTGTGTGTGTGTGTGTGTGTGTGTGTGTGTGTGTGTGCGAGCGAGCGAGCGAGCGAGCGTGCGTGCGTGCGTGCGTGGAGCGAGCGAGCGAGCGTGCGTGCGTGCGTGCGTGCGTGCGTGCGTGCGTGCGTGCGTGCGTGCGTGCGTGTGTGTGTGCATTTAACGAACAATACTTTTTTAACCATATCTAATTAAATATGATTGTGCACACGTGACAAATAAAACTGTGTTAAAACGAATTGGATTTGAATTTTTCGTTAGCCTAGGATTTTAACAGTTTGAATTGATTTTTTGCAAGGCGGAATTAGAACTGATTTTTTGGAATTGACAAAACAGAATTGACCCCATACCTGATATACTTCCTTCATATGTATAGCTTGTACTAATACTATTGTGGGTTGCCGACAGTTGCCCCCTCCCCCCACGATATTCATTACAGTGTTATCAGTCGACTTAGAATAACATGTAATTAATACATCTCTTTATGAACTTCCGGATATTCGGCTATTACATGTGGGGTTTAATCTGATCAATAAAGCAAATTAATTTTATATAATTTTGCCTTATTGTCAAGTCACAAGTATTCAGACAGAAATTGTAAAGTGTCATTATAGAAAGCAGACATGTAATCTGACAGTGTCCAACTGGGTAGATGACGATGCCTTAGTTAGTTTCCTTTCCAGCTAGACATTGCATGGGTGAAATACATTTTACATAAATATTTAAATACTTTTAAAACGTTTTTGTAACTGCATTTGCACTTAATCACAATGAAAGTATTTGTATATTTTAAATATTTCCATAAATAATTTGAAATGTAAACAGCAACAGTAGGCTTCTGTTGCACTATAGTCTATACTGTCTTTTGGTCGTGTTTCTCCCATGCATCTAACCCCCCCCCCCCCCCCGGCTTAGCCTTACGCTTGCTGCTTGCTCTCTAGGCATTTAGAACACAGGACTACGAGACTTATTATGACTGTCAATAAATAATATCAAATTATTTTCTTGAATAATTGTGCCTAGTACATACGCCATGGCCCATGTTATAAGGTTGCAGTATATACTGTAGCACTTACTGAGTTATTGTTATTGTTCTGAGTACGGCCACGTATTGACGGTACGTATGATCACGTCGAATATAAATCGGCGGATTGGAAAACACTCGTAATTATATCAAACTATTAACACTTACTCGCACTTTATTGTATTCATACATTTCGATTTATTGTGGGTCATATATATGCTGACGTTGAAGCACAGCTGTGCTTATTGGGGTGGAACTATATTGTAATCGTAGTGATAAGTCACAATGGTAACGGTAATCCAATTTACTAACCTGGTTTCGGCAGGTCGCTTCCTACGCATCGCTCTGTCCTCTGATATCTGACGTTTCCTTGTCGCAGAATAGTCCGTAGATGCATGGTCATATGCGGAAAAAAAGATCTAAGATGGAACGGTGTCTTTGACCAAGAATGACATCTTGATGCTCACCGTCTGTCCTTGCTCATCACATAGTCTTTTGTCTTGTAATCTGCATCGGAAAAGTGGTCACTCGCAGAGCCTGCGGCTGGCGGACACGGCAATTTCCGCATTTGCAACCACCTTTCCGCTGCAAATTCTTCCTCGGAAGTCGATCAAAAGTTTTTTCCTTGCATTTGTAGCACTAGTTGATATATCCAGGAGCCATCCAGTGCACATCAGTTTTTCCATGCGTTTCGGCCGTTTTTCCGAGAGGTTTTTACTGTGTGAACGCGGTGCCAGGAGCTCGTACTCAAACCACTCTGCCGCTGAGCCCCCCGCAGAGCAATATGGCGCCGCCCAGCGAAGATAATGGCAAAGTTAAAAAGGATATTACAAAATTACTGTGGCGTTGCACCCATCATATAAGGGTGATATATACTGTAAATGGTATGTTATTATGTTTGGGTTATGGTTGTTCACCCCCCCCCCTTTAAAGGTACTGTAGGTGTTCGTAAAATAATTTTTGTTATTATAAAATCGTGTTATTTAGTGTAAATTATATATACTGTAACATATGCCGACCGGCCAAACGTGTCGAAACGAAGAAGACGCAATTTTTAAATCGACGCTTCGACGCTTACAACACTCGACGTCGCTGGTCAGTGCACTTCCCGAACAGCTTTCGGCAAGTTCCGAGAAGGCGGAGCTTGTATTATGTCAGCGCCTGTCACTGATAAGCAACATGGCTTCCATAGTAACAGATGGTTCGTCAACGGAGTTGGAGGTACGTTATAGCACAAATTGTCGTAAATATTCCGTTTCTCACTGTATCTGAGAAATTACCTTCGTTTGAGATTTGTTTCCTTTCAATGATTGTTATCAACAAGCTGTGTCCGTCAAAAAGCATTCTGTATTATTCGCACATTTGATTTATCCGATTATAATATATGTTCGTCTCGAGCGTGCCGTTGCCTATTACCTATATCGTATTACTAGCGTAATTAGGGACCTACATCTAATCATCTAATACCAGAAAAGACGTACGTGTAAGGCCTGTTTCGTGTATACGGTCTATCGGTTAAACCATATATGTCTATATCTCGTAATAGTTTTTGAAGTTGTTAACATCATTTTGGTTTGCATGCATTCGTTTTCGGTTCCCATTTCGCGGAATAAGACTGGCGATTCTTTCGTGCATAACTGTTCTAAAATAAAAGTAAATAAGACAGCACATTTTATTTTCTTGAGTGCCACGATCTTCAGTGAAAACTGTTGCATTTGTGTGTCCCACCACGGTAAACTTTTCCTTATTTATAATGTAGCAAACAATGTAAATAATTGTTTTCTAAAGTGGTGATAAAATGTATGTTATAAACTGTATTGGTTATAAACGCAAATTTAGCAACATCACATCATTTCACCCACAGAGTTTCAATGGTTCTGAGGAAAGAAATGCAGGAAGAGAAAGAGGTGGCATGAAAAGAAGGGGTGCATGAAGAGGAAGCGGTGCAAAAAGAGGGCAGAGTGCATCGAGAGGAATGGGTGGCAGGAGGCGTCGACGTGGCAGAGCAAGTCTAGTTACACTGAACAGAGAAGACTGTGCACGCATGAGGAAACTGAGAAGCCAGAAAAAGGAGAGACTACAGGTAAAATTGTATTTATATGGAATTACACAATTGTAGTAACAAAAATGCAGCTGATAAAGGTCTCTATATTATTGTTTAGCCTCATTTGTGGTATTTTTATGCATGCAATAAACTGCAGGGACATAAATTATATCAAATTAATTATGAAGTGTAATAACTGAAAATTATATGTACCCAGTACAACTGAATGTTTACTACATTACCCTAATTAACCATAATTAAGGATTTAATTCATTAGCATAACATATTACACTTACATCTAACAAGGTAAGAGACAGATGCTTTAAAATTATTAAATGAAGTTAAGTGTCATTATGTGGAATGAATTGTACAGTATTACTGTGACATGGATCTAGCACAATGCATTCTATATGTACCGGTATACATAATTATGAACTTTGTGTCATCTACATAACACCTATTTGATAAATATCTATGCGATAAATGTAGCCAGATTACATTGACTGAACTTAAGCTGTCTGTATTGTACAAAAGGTTAAGGGAGATGGAGATCATTTACATGATGTGGACCCCTGCATGACATTAATTTGTTATTTTAACAATAATAATACATAATACACTACATGACATCTGTATGTCACATAGATGACAAATGCATATTTGATAATATAATCCATATAATTACAGCCCCAATCACTCAGTGATAGGTAGTAATATTATTAGTCAATATAATTATGCAAGAAAATACAGGAAACAATATGTAGAATAGTTGTCACATAGTTTACCTAGTGACAAGATGATAATACAAATTATAACAATGAACACTCTTAATGACTCTGACCCTGTTTAGTAGCATTATATCTCTGGCACAGAATATGCTGTTGAATGTTTGACCTATATCTTACTTTCATATCAACATTATTTGCAACTGTTACAACAAATCAGACCTACAATGAATATAATATTCTCATAATATAATATATATGGCATCTTGTAGCAGTACAATTATTATGTATATATGTATGTATTCATGTAACCACACATGCATAATCACCTGTCATTTTATGCAAACAGTACAGTTAAAATGCCTCAAATTTAATGATAATTATATATTTTCTACAGGAAATGGATTTACTGGTACTCGACCCTACAGTATTGACAATGGTGGGACGTTACAGAGCTGACGTGTTTGGTGTGCCAGCACGAGGGGACAATGATGCTATGCGGCATTATGCATACCACCAGTTTGTTCGTTGGCCACATGGCAAGCTGGGAATAGGTAACCGCCATGTTATACCAAGCTGTTGTGTGTGGCAAATTAGACAGACATTTCCAAGTGAAAATGGACAATACACTGGGTTCAAAGTTCATAGATTAGGTTAAGTCATTACTTGTTAAACATGAATGCACATTCATACGCTTTGTGAAAAATTATCCAGACATTATAAAGTTACCCAAGACAGTTTTGAAACCACAGTGTTTTCATAATTTTTTTAACTTTTGAATTGTTTGATATTCCTACCTTGCTTCTCTCCATTACACTGGGAACTAATGTCAACGACATGGTTAAGTCTTTGTAAATCGAGTATGATGCCTGGCAACTAGCTCAGATATTGGTGGAGCAGGCACTGTTGCGATGTTGGGTGCAATGTTTCTGGGATTGTCAGGCTTGATGCCACGCTTCCTGGCTTTGGGCAATTCATCCTCTATGCAGGCACAGATGATTGTCTCCTGCAGGCTGACAATGTACTCATAATGTTTCAGTTGCCGCTCTGGCACAATTGTCCAGTTTTTCCCTCTTGTTGAATACCTTGTGGTAACTGTAAATTAACAAACAAACTTAATGATGTGTTATACAACAATTAATAACTCTTGTTAGGCAGGATGGCATTTGCAAGACATTCTCCATTCCACATGCTGGTGCTATCATTGCTATGTACTGTTTCAACGTAAATAGCGAAATGATTTAACACAAATGTAATGTTATTGAAAATACTGGATATGAATGCATATGCATAACATGATATACACATGCTGTTTTTATTTTGCACTGTATTACTGGTTGTGTATTGCAATGCAATAAACCTCCCATTGGAAATATTAACATATGTGAATGATGTTTCTTTCTTTGTGTAAACAGCCATCTGAAACATTGTTTTAATCACTATGTAGTCTTCTTTACAAAATACTAACTAATCCAAGGGGCTAACTAGAAACATAATCCGTGATAATCGCTATTTGTGCTGTAATGGAATGTCATTATTGTTGTGTCTAACAACAATGTATACAAGCTATGCTTACACAGTGTACCCTTTGCTGTTTGTCTTCAGTGGCAAATCTTTGTGTTTCTTCTATTGCTGCGAGGAAATTTCGTGCCCGATACACTGGGAAGCTGCAATAGATAAGTTTTAACTGTTATGTTTCATAAGCATGATCCAGTTGCCAACTCCACCACTGGTGGACATTCCAGCTAAGTTTGTTATCAAGATGGACACCTAGGTATATTCTGGGCAATTTCTTCACCATGGATAACAACAGGCAAATGATCGGCAACAATACATTTAGCATCAAAAATCATCTCTTGAGTCTTACTAACATTGAGTTTGAGGTGGTTGTTGTCACACCAATGTACAAAGCTTTCAATTTCAGAAGTGTACATACTGATGTCAGAATTAGCATGTAACAGACTAAGAATAGCTGAAACATCAGAAAATTTGATTTTGTAGTTGTTAGTACTACTGCTGGTACAGTTATTTGTATATAGAAAGTACAAAATCGGCAAACTGACACAACCTTGGGTACACCGATATTTGTTACCACAGTTTACGAAAGAGTCTGATTTACTTTAACAAGCTGCACTATGTCTGTTAGAAAAGAATGATACCACTTGATGATATATGGATTGACATTCATTTGATTCAGCTTACTGAGCAGGATGTGAGGTTGGAAAAGGTTGAACACCGAGCTAAAGTCTATAAACAGTAGTCTAGCATAAGCCTTGGGCTTGTCTAAGTGTTTCAAAATTAAATGGACAACAGTGTTGACAGCATCATATGTTCCTCTGCCCTGCCTGTAGGCATATTGGAATGGGCCAATATAGTCCTGAACGTCTAACCTCAGTTTACAAGCCACTAAGCATTTCAAACATTTCATGACAATTGATGTAAGTGCAACAGGTCTGTAATCATTGTTTTCTTTTGGACAAATTATCTTTGGTACAGAAGTAATATATGAGGTTTTCCAGGGTATTGGTACCCTGTGGCTATCGACCGAAAGTTGGAATATAGGGCACCAAGCCGGTGCCAGCTCCTCAGCAAATGTTTTCAATAAAAAAAGCTGGAATGCCACCAGGACCAGTTGCTTTTCTACTACATACATTTTGGAAGACTTTAGTAACAACATCTACATCAATTTCAAGCCTATCGGCATTACTGACAAACACATCGCTGAGCACAGAATCACATCTACTGGAAGAGTCCTGAGTATCACAACGTCTGTAAAAATCATTCATTTCATCAGCAAAAGCCTGTTCATTTGTATATCTAGTTCTTTGCATTTATAATACAAGTTGAAATACTAAAACAAAACAAACAATAAATAAACATGATTACAGATCACCAAAGTGTTTGGTCACCTTTACTTTTTTGTTAGTGACACTTGAGAAGCCACTTTCAAAGCTGACTCAACCACTTGTCTAAGCCAGCTAAATGCCACGTCTAAACCAGAGTGGGTTGACAGCTCCAGTGATATGTTTATTAAATCAATAAATATTATCACTTAATATTGTGTCAAAATATAATTATTTTTTTAATCATAAAAATTTATTGTGCTCAAGTATCAGTAAAAATGTGCAACAATGTACCTTTGTATTTAATATATGGTATTTGAATAACACAATGTTGTCACTATATTTCTGTGTGACTTTCATGTAGCTTTATTTCCATTCACTATCCCTACATGTATATCAACATAGACAAATATTTAGTTGTATCTGTAACATACCTTAACCTTTCATTAAATAACTATTTTATTTGCATATTTTATGCCCCATGTTACAGTGGCCTACTTTCCATTTAGTGATGTGCCCATCAAATTGACGTTGGATGGTAGCAATGTGCATGCGTGTAATGGGTTGTCCATAGTACAATAAAATAATTTATTTCCTAAATATGTGGTGAGTACCCGTAATTGATAATTTCCATTTAGTGATGTGCCCATCAAATTGACGTTGGATGGTAGCAATGTGCATGCATGTAATGGGTTGTCCATAGTACAATAAAATAATTGATTTCCTAAATATGTGGTGAGTACCCATAATTGATAATGTTTATACTGTTTATATTATATACTGTAGTTAAAGTTTGTATAGTATATAAAATGTTATTCACTATGATTACTAGTTGCTTTCTGGATATTTTTTTTTAGTCAAATGCTGGTTTTTTGTCTGACATAGTTATACAAACATCTGTCCACATGGCCACGAGGAGGGCTGGTATATTACTGCCAGTCTCCGATGGTTTTACATTACAACCCACTTGGAGGTATTATGTTTAACAATGAGACAATAGATGTGTCAATGAGGCAGGGCAATACACAACACCATAGAACCTGATAACAGATTGGACTGATGCTTATCTGTGTGCACTGATGGGACAGTAGTGACTCACTGAAGCTTCCAGTGTTGTTACAACAATGATTGCCTTTTAACTTAAAACAACCATTCTTCCATAACTGTTCTTCTTTCCACATCTTTAGATGATCATTTACGTGTTTGTTCATATTATGATGTAACTTTTTCAATTTGCTACATTTCAATGGGCCAATTCTTTCCCACCATAATTTATCCAAGCATGAGCATGAAATAGGGCCACACTTAGATGCCTTGCATTTCTTGGACAATGACAAATGTACGTAATTTCATTGAAGTGGGTACCAATGTTTTGCTGACATATTAGACATAGAATAACCGGCAAGATAAACTGTGCAAATCCTTGGTGCCTGACAACTACTTAGTGTACATTATTCATCAGGCATTTTGTATAACAAAATGTGAATCCAAAAAGTGGAGGGTAGAAGGGAGTGGAGAAGAAGAAGATTGAGATGGGAGGACTGCGTGAAGAGAGATTTAGTGGGAGGGGAATGGAGAATGAGGGTGAGGGATAGAGGGGAGTGGAGACAATTGGTGGAGGCGGTAGTAAAACGGGACTAGTTATGAAGAAGGGGGAAAATAAATCATCAACCAGTATCAGTGCCAGCCTCACCTGGACTACAGGGAAAAAGAGGGGAGCAACAACAATAACTAGTCTAAGCACATGGGTTAGTTTTTGCTACACTAAGCCTATGGCATGGAGATTATCAACATGCCACATAAGCAACATGCAGGCACTACGTTTTATGTGGGTGTGTGCGTGCGGACGGCTACAAGAAATCAAATAGTGTCCTCGACCAGACCTGAGGCGGAAGTACTCGGTACACGAGTAATTTTTTTTAAATACTCGTACTCATATAACTTATGTGTCAGGTACTTGTATTCATACTCAATGTACGCAGAATTTATGAGTACATATGTGTACTTTTCAATATATATTGTGAAAAGTAATTTATTTGTAGTTAACAAAATGAAATTTTCCTGAAGTATTTCAATGTTCAATTTTTTTTTTTTTTTTTTTTTTCTGATTGATTACTCCCCTTTGCTTTGGCTTGGGCCTTGCCACACCTACACATAGCACACCCCCTTTTTCCAATAGCCATGACTATGATACAAAAAAAGACAACATACAGCAACTTTTCCCAGTAAGAAACACCCTGTTATGCAAACAGTTATTTAATTTATATTGTTGTAGCCTGTCGGGTTGCGTCGGTAGGTTCGTAACGTTAGTTCCGTTACTTTACATTCCTCTCACATGCACACATTCATGAACGAATTACACATAAACCAACATTCTGGAAACAACTTAACTGGTGTTAAACCTGAATAGTGTGAAGGCACCACATGCGACATAGCCATAGCCTAGGGCCGGGGCTCCGGGTATCGATCCGATGCCGATACTCGCGCTAGGGCTTAGGCTTAGGGTAGTAATAAGAAAATGTACTAACGTGTCGTATAGAATGTCTGCCACTTCACTGTCTTTCATTTTTAAGACAGTCTTCAGGCGATCCCAACGTCCCTTTTGGTTTTTCAGTGTCACTCGTGTTGCCAATTTCGCTTTATCCAACTCCTTTTTCCTCCTCGTTGTCGCGGAACGCTACGGTGCACGCACAACCCGCCTGTCACTGTCAGCCATGTTGCCCGAATGTCAACAAACTCTGAGCAAGTCGCCGGTAGGTAGGTAGATAGGTAGATAGATAGATAGATAGATAGATAGATAGATAGATAGATAGATAGATAGATAGATAGATAGATAGATAGATAGATAGATAGATAGATAGATAGATAGATAGATAGATAGATAGATAGATAGATAGATAGATAGATAGATAGATAGATAGATAGATAGATAGATAGATAGATAGATAGATAGATAGATAGATAGATAGATAGATAGATAGATAATTATGTGTAGCTGATTCAAATGGTGTTGGTAAGCTGGCTCAACTAACACTTATGAGGTAAGCTTACCCACAGTGCAGCGTAAGTTGGGTAAATGCTTTGTTTGTATAATAATTACGCAGGCCTTGTACTGAAATATCATGACAACTCAGCCAATACATATACTCAGTGGGTAGCACACGTCTCTGACAAGTATACACCCTTATTAATAAGTCGACGCACTTAGTTAATATAGACAATAATTAATAAGGCGACACTCTCAATTAATACAGACTTATAGACCAACATTCAATTAACTTCTCACTTAATGCGCAAAGTGATGCAAATAGTCTTCTTTTATGTGCATGGGTAAGCCATTTGTAAGTGCTCATATAACATAGTCTGATCACATACGTCAGTAGTTTACACACCAACATACCTTAGCCACGATCACCAAACGTTTCGAAAAACGTGATAAAAACGTTTAGCTCACATTTTCTTACCGTTGTGACAGATGACACTTATTGTACGTTCATCGTGTTCTAATAACATATTTAATCACTCATTAGTTGCTGCTATAGTTTTATGGGAAACATGGGTGGCTCAACTAACCCAGTGGCTCAAGTAACACCGCCGTCCCCTACACGAAGGCTAGACCACGGCTAGACCACAGCTAAACAATTGATACACCATGGCTATACCATGGATACACCACGGCTAGACCACGGATATATCACCGCTAGACCACGGATACACCACGACTAGACCACGGATACAGCGCTGCTAGACCACGGATACATCACATTTAGACAACGGATACACCACAGCTAGACCACGGATACACCACGGATAGACCGCGGCTAGTCCGCGGCTTGACCACGGATACACCACTGTTACACCACATATACACTACGGTTAGAAAACGGATACACCACGGCTAAACCACGGATACACTACGGGGATACCACGGATACACCACGACTAGACCGCGGTTTGACCACGGATACCCCACAGCTACATCACGGATACACTACGTCTAGACCACGGATACATTACGGTAGACCGCGGTTAGACCACGGATAAACTACGGACACAACCCAGACTGGTGGATGACACTGTCCTATGTCACCAGGGCAGAAATGATCCACAACAATAACATAATGATCCACAACAATAACATAACTCAGTAGATTTCAATTTAGGATGCGCCTTTGCGCCATTGACACAGTATTTTAAGACGATCGCAACCGAATCGCATAGATGCGTCTGAAGAGCGCAGAATTCTGACATTTGCCACAACATTGTTTTCACTCATCCACTAGCAAAAAGCATACACATAAATTTACATTAAGCTTCCCTTCACTTGTTCAAATCGTGTGCGGCTAATCTGCAATTTTGATAACCAATGCTGGCGGCTTGAATAGTGATGCCGACAAAATTGTCTTTGTGCCAGCTTAAATGATAAACATGCGATAACGCGAGGTATTTAAAGACCTCAGACATTTTTTTCGCAAAAAATCCAGATTTGTATTTATTTTATATATTGCTTTGACATAAATTATTTGCAAAAAGAAAACAATTATTTGAATTAGAGTGTTTAAAACCTAGGCCGTGAGGTCAGACTAACTTGTCGCGCCATGTTTCATTTACAATATAAACAATGCCAGCGTTTTCCTTGAAGGATTGCCATTGCTTATTTTGCTTCATAAAAATATGATGAAGACAACTAACATATCATTTAGACACACACACAATAACTGGAACAGAAAAAATCCCGCTGAAATGGGAAAGACAACCCGGTCGTCATCCCTTCCCAACCAGGACCCGGACATCGATGCCATCGTCAGCAGTGCACTGGCTCGACAGGAAGAAGTATTTATGAAGCAGATGGCCGTGCAACAGACCGCATTCCAGGCGTGCCTACAGTCGTTCCTCGAAGCCAAGAACAAACGCTTCCTCGACGTGGTGAGGGAGACGGCTAGGGATGCAGCAGAACTGAAGGCCAGTGTGTCGTTCACGCAAAATGAAGTCGACAACATCAAGAAATCCCTTCACGAGAAATCTGTCGTACTAGATGACGTAGTCAAACGTATCGAGATCGTGGCTTCAGTACAACACGAGACTGGAAACGGCATTGACTATCTAGAGAACCAGCCCCGCCCCAACAACCTGCGGATTGATGGTGTGGCCGAAGGTAACGCAGACACGTGGGCGGACACCGAGGTTAACGTGGGCGGACACCGAGGGTAACGTCGACACGTGGGCGGACACCGAGGGTAACGTGGGCGGACACCGAGGGTAACGCAGACACGTGGGCGGACACCGAGGGTAACGTGGGCGGACACCGAGGGTAACGCAGACACGTGGGCGGACACCGAGGCTGCAATGCGCAGATCATTCATTTCTGCGTTGAACATCTCGGAAAATCAAGCCAGAGATATACACATCGAACGGGCGCACAGAATGCCCGGTAACAGCCACTGCAGCAAACGGAGAACAATCATAGTGAAGTTTGAAAGCTTCAAAGATCGGGAGACCATTCTACATGCAGCCCGCAAACAGCAGCCAAACAGTCTGTATTTCAACGAAGACCTGACTCAACGCGTATTATCCAGTAGGAAGGATGAGCTTCACAGACTACGAGAGGCGAGAGAGAATAGCAAATTTGCCTATTTCTCGTACGACAGGCTCGTGGCCAGGGACCGATTGGACAATCACACCTGAGGTAACACACACACAGAACATTATATGAACATTATATGTTAACGAACATTGACAATGGCCAATGCCACCTTACCTGCTTAAAGTAATGATGATGAAATATTACTTGATAATTCCAATAACAACGATATCGCATTTAATGCTACTTTAGAATTAACAATATTACATGACAAACATTCAGACATACATTTTGAATTGTATGATTACGACAATTTGTGGCCCAGCGATGCCTTGTACAATGTTGAGCCAGACAATAGGGTTAACCAGAGCACGCATACTAATTGTTAATACCATAAGGTTAAATCCGATAGTGACTTTTCACTTATCCATTTCAATGCTAGAAGTTTAAATAAGAATTTCCATAAAACTAAGGAGTATCTTGATGATCTTAAACTATCGTTTGACATAATAGCCATTTCGGAGACTTGGGCAGAACCGATCACAACAGAAGACATTCTATTAAACGGATATGAAGTTTTTCACGTCGCTAGGGCAAACAGAAAAGGAAGAGGTGACGCACTATTCGTAAATCACAGATTTAATTGCACACTACGTACAGCAAAATCTTTTGAAATTGAGAATCTCTTTGAATGTGTCACTATCGAGTTAGACATGCAAAAACACAAACATATAATTTTGAGCTGTGTCTATAGAACTCCGGGTTCAGACATACACAGATTCTATGAGTACATGAACCAGTTACTTACATATGCCAACCCGAGTAAAACCAAATTTGTTTATGGTCAAGGATTATATCATTTAATAGTAAGACCGAGCCAAATTACCATCAACTCGTGTACCCTAATAGATAATATATTTACCAACCAAATCAATTACGTTGCTGATAGCGGGTTACTAATAACTGACATTAGTGACCACTTGCTAATATTTGTATTATGTAAATATAAACTTGAAAAAATAATTCTAAGACGTTTAGAAATGTAAGAAGCCTGAAAGAGGACAGTGTACTTATGTTTATGGACAGTTTGAAGCAAGAACTGTTGGAAAGCGTGTTGGGTTCGGATGATGTTAACATCGCGTATGCTAATTTTATCAATATATTTAATACATTGTACACCCTGTATTGCCGAGTTAAGAAAGTGAAGTTTAAGGACACTTGTATAAAAAACCTTGGTTGTCCAACGGCTTAAAAAAACGAATCATCTTTACAGAATATTTCTTCGGGATAAAACCGAAATCTTTGAATCTCGATACCAAACGTACAAAAACAAACTAACTTCTATATTAAAATCCACCGAAAAGGCGTATTACAGTAAATTGCTAGCAGAAAAGAGAGGAGACATTAAAGAAATATGGGCAGTATTGAACACTGTAATTCATAAACAGCGTCCATCCATCAAATATCCTATCCATATAAAGTGTGGAGACAAAGACATTTCCATCAATAAAGATATGTCAAATTAATTCAATAAGTTCTTCACAAATATTAGTTCCAGTTTAGCCAAAAACATCACAAATTCTAACGGATATGTGTCTATTTATGATTATTTAGGAGGTATGATCGGAAACTGTCTGTATTTAAAACCCGCTGATGAGAAAGAGGCTATTAATGCTGTTAAAACGTGTACACGAAATAAATCTACAGATTTTGAAGATATTAGCATGGATATTATAGCCAACGTCATATCCGTCATATCCAAACCTCTCACGATTAAGACTGGTGTGTTCCCATCTAGAATGAAGACAGCCAAGATAAAACCTATATTCAAAAGTCGTGCCAAAACAGACATAACAAATTATAGGCCAATTTCTCTTTTGCCACAATTTTCTAAAATTTTGGAGAAACTGTTCCTCAATTGGTTAGACAACTTTAGCAAGTTCATTGACAAACTGAGCCGGGTATCAACACTACAGCGGATGCCAAGTTCGTTGAAAAACTGAGCCGGGTATCAACACTACAGTGGACGCCAAGTTCATTGGAAAACTAAGCCGGGTATCAACATTCCGTACATCGGCCTACACTTGTACGTTGTACATGGGTAGAAGGCCTACATGTGTACGTTGTACATGGGTAGAACGGCCTACACTTGTACGTTGTACATGGGTAGAACGGCCTACACTTGTACGATGCACATTGGCACCATGCCAGTGTCAAGTATGACTTTACTGTAGGGGCACTGGGGCATAACATAAAATGGCATAAGGGTTCTGTATGGATGATTGCGCTGTGTGTCAGTCTCGATGTTAGTACTAATGTCCTCGCCATTCACATCAGCGGAAGGTGATACTAAACCCGGGCGGGCTCGGGTATGGTCGCTCTGACACCGGTGTCAAGTAAACTTGCATGAATGCTTTCAATGACAGTCAACTGCGTAGAATTCACGCGGAAGCGTCCGGAGTACAAGACAAATCATTACAATAAGTACACACTTCGGTAGTTGGTCGAAGAACACCACGGTCGGTTGCAACATATTGATGCATCTTTGTTGTTGGTAATTGTTGACTCCTGACCCTGACCCTGACTTTTGACACGAATCATTTTAGTCATTTTGGGTTGATGGTAAAAACCTTAATTAACTTTCGAAATGTTAATGTCAACCTAACATTAAGAACGGAAATGTTCAGAGCTAACCTAGCCTAATATAACTTCTGTAATACCCCGCCCCCCACCTTATGGCAGCATGGCGCAGGAACGAATTCAGCCGTTGCATTCCTGTGTCACTAAGCCGTGAAGCGTAACAAAGTACACTAGACAAAGGGTTGCCACGCAATGGGTAGCACTGTTCTGTCAAGATAACAAGATAAATGCTTATGCAAAACATGAGATGGATACATATTTTTTTCGGGTTTTTTTTTAGAGACGGTGGAAAGAAGTGAAAAAGTGAAATATTGTTCATGTACCACCCCGTCAAAAAGACAGCATCGCTTAAACAGTTATGCTATATATGAAAACCACCTATCCTAACTTAGTTCCACTAGGGATAGAAACCTGCTAGTTTGTGCGAAGCAGCACTCCCGGACCTCGACAACCTCACAAGTGTGCATTCCAATCCTAAGTTATCTAATCCTATTTAGAAACCAAATCTCCCAAAGGCAGCTACGCTGCGTATGAAAACAACTATCTTAATCTTAAATTCAGTAAGAGCTAGACACCGACAAAGCCACACAAAGCAACACTGCTGGACCTCAGCAACGTCACCAGTTAATAGCCCCTATAAAATCTGGAGCCTATTAAAGTGAAAAGCCTAAACTGCGAGTAAGGCTCTCCAGTGTTACAACATACATCCTGCCTATATTTACTGGTGTTTCTATCTCAATCACATTTAATTTGTGAGCCAGCTTAATGTCCAACAATATTCTAATTGTCCACGTCATTGTTGTATAGGTGTCCAATAAATTTTCACCGTAGTTTGGTGGACACCAGCATATCTTTTACATTCTTGTTCATAAAGAACGCTGTTAAAAAAAAATGGGAGTGTGAATTTTCGGATACGCCGTTTGCAATACGTGGCTTTGGCTAGATTAGCAATAGACCGACCCTGCTGGGAGAAGCGAATCACAAAAGTATGATGTCAAAAATTTCCTCCCTAACAAAAAGTCTGACGGGCTGTGTGGGTTTTTGATTCGCAGTTGCGTCTATGCGTCGTTTCCAGTTGTCCTGATGACAGGATAACATATCGTAAATTGGAAAGATTGAGACCAGCGTCGTTGAAATGATTGGTCACTGGTGTAACATCGTGATTCCTCATTTCCTATCTATATTGATTTGGATGTATTCTAAGTGAGTTGCCAGTTTCGCCCACGTATCTTGCCGAGCAGGCGCTGCAAGCAATAAGGTAAACATTGCTGGAAGATCCGCAGTTATTGATCTTATTCTGACGCCTTGGTTGGCAAAGTATCGATGAGATTGTGTCTCGGAAATAAATAGTAAATAGGGCATGTCCCCTCGGTAGCAGTAGCGACGCGCCGTATTGTTGGCTAATTGAAAACATGATACGTGTGACCACGTTAAAGGGATGACATATATAAATAAATTAGTAAGTAAGTAAGATAAACTAGTCGATGGTTTCAAAACAGCCACTTTTCTAACGATCCAATAAAGTGTTCCTATGTGTGTAGTTATGGGCTCCAGCATGAATTACACTTGCTGCAATTTGCCTCGTTGCAATTAACCCTCTCCCCGTCATAGTTGTTCTCTTCGAAATGTACCGGGATGCTTTGCCAACCACATTAATTTGCTTGAGTTAATTCACTAATAGCATGCCGTTGTCGAATATGGCGTTGTCATGGGTGTACTTCCAGTGTAGTACACAAAACAAAGATACAGTATTAATGTGGCATTGTGTCACAGAACGAAGCAAAAACGATCTCGATGGTTGGGCAATCTATACAATTGATATACAGTGTTAAAGGTGTCCAATTACTGTAGACAGAATGATGGGTACACTCAAGAGGTAAAAACGATTAGTCTTCGTATGACGGTGAAATTATGTTTCCTGTTGACCTTTACACTGACATGGAGTTACATCAATATTCTTAACAGCAACATGGGTGTCGTCTTCTATCTATATCCAACATCCTCACTGTTCGTAGCAACAAGACGTGACGCTGTATCCGTCGCGGGTCGGGTATAGTCAGTATGCGGTCAGCTAGTGCAAGGGTTCTCAAACTGTGGTCCGCAGCCATCAGGTGGTCCGCGGGATGGTTTGAGGTGGTCCCAAGTTAATTTCGTGTAAAATAAATCCTGTAATATGCGTATATTGTCATTCACTATAACTGTAGCACTATAGCCGACAATGTCAATTAACTCGGCTATCGTACACAACTCGACGCTGAAGGTGACATCAGGCTGAGTCTCACAGAGATAACACCTGAGATGGACAAACTGTGCAAAGAGAAACAGGCACACCCATCCCATTGAAGCCAGCAATTTTTAAGTTTTTAAGATGGAATCTCAATAAGCCAATGGCTTCCTTGTCCACTTCCAATCTGGAACTTATAGTTTTATATGGCAGTCTTGTTACGGCTTGTTAACTCTAAGTATAGAGCAATAGGCACGAGAGGCCTGGTGTAAGTTATCCATACAGGATGACATAATTGTGTTTTTGTTGCTATTTGTTGTCTGAATGCACCTAGCAAACATCCAAGCTATCGCCGACATCTTGCTTTCTTTAGGTAATACATAACATGCTAATTTGTTTGGTTGAAATCCGTGTTTTTACTTGACTTTCTGCGTAGATCCATAAATTATATTATATATATATATATATAAAACAAATCCGTTTACAAATGTGAATATACCTCCCCAAATCCGTATTATACACGGGATATCCACATGATGTGACAAGTCTGAAGACACGTTAAGTTGGCTTTTCAGTCAGTCAGTCAGTCACATTCGATGTGTGAGCTCAGGATGTGGTGGGAAGGCCAACTACATGTGTAACAAAGGCCGTTTTTGTTAAATATAATTTGGCAGTTTAATACCAGTTAAAAAGGTGTCGTGAAATTTATTTTATTTATATGCATTCAATACAGATAACGATACAAATTATATATAAATAATTATTATTATGACGTTCATTAATACTTTCTGATAACTTCAGAAACATTAATTTTTAATGTAGATTACTTCATCTTTACTATTCAAAGACTGGCATCAAAGTGTTATAACATTAAGAATATATTATCTCATTTATCGGAAGCACATGTTGATATTGATTATATCGTATTATGCGAAACGTGATGGTATGATAACAATGCTTATCTGTATACATTATATTTTCCCAATTATAATATGATTTATGAAAACAGGAAAACATAATCTGAAGGTAGTGCTGCTCTATATGTGAGGATATTCACAATACATATTGCTTAGCCGGTGGTTTCTGTATATATATATATATATATATATATATATATATTTCTCAACTGTAACTAGTATTATTCAAATGTTGTTAGCTTGTCAAAAATATGCCAACTTAGCTAAGTCAAATGTTCAAGTACTTACAGTACCTGTTTTGCAAATCATTCTTTTATATCATTAAATTATCACACTATTACCCATCTTCTTGTCATCATGTTAATGGTAGTTTCTCAAACGTGTTCAATAGTATGCCTGAATAGTAGATCTGAAAGGAATTGTTTATATATTGTCATGACGCTGGATGTCACTAATAACGGCGATGAACTTTTAGATGTTGCAAAATTAATAATTAAACATGTCAATTATCTAGTCAATATTGCCTTTTTTTAGCACCCATGATAAATCATGATGATTTTTAAAGATGTTTTGGAGGATTAAATAAAAATATATATATGTATATATATATATATATATATATATATATATATATATATATATATATATATATATATATATATATATATATATATATATATATATATATATATATATATATATATATATTAATTATATATATTTCTACTTACTTACTTACTTACTTGGAAAGAACCCGACAGTATAGAAGACAGTGTGGTATCGTTCCTGGTCAACAAATTCTATCTGCATATCACCAAAACAGACATTACCGCATGCCACCCAAAAAAAAAATTCAAAACCTCTCGTTAAGCCAATTCTTTCCCTGTCGACTTGCCACCTGGGCCTTTGCCTTGGATGGCAATCTTGTTAAGTCTTGTATTTTGACAGCTATGATGTGATATGTGTGTACAGTGTTTAATCGATGTACCATCGTTAACTAAGCAATAAACCGTGCTGATTTGTTAACAGTGCATTGTTAATATAATACATAATTATTTACAAAGAAATATGTGGAGGTGTACTTTTTGGTCATTCCCCTACTGTGTTGATCCTGGTGTCAATTGTCAATAACTGTGTTGGTTTCATAGTTCCCGCAACAGTCACGGGAAGGTAGAGACGTCGTCTGCCACCGCAGGTTGTCGACGTTAAAGCTCCCGTGGAAGGCGAGGTAGGTAGAATAATGACGAAAACTTCATGTTGTTTTTCACGGGCAACTTGACTCCGTATTGTTCCATCACATGCAGCTTGAGCGCGAGAAGTGTACTGGTGCTGCATCTGGAAATCATATTCAATACCATCGATTAAGTCTCGTCATGCAAGTTAATTATAGAATCGTTGTGTTGCGATTTATTCTTAATATTAGTAGAATGTACCAATGCAATAACAATTTGTTCCATCGTTGGTACGCATTACATGTATATTCGGGAGAGAGAAACCTTCATTTTAAAACCATGTCTGTGGTCATAATTACAGCGTCCAGTCTGCGTTTATTAATTATTCCACCTTACGTGGTACTTATCAGGTTTGTCCAAAAAGCAAAACCCCAAAGATCATGTATCGAAATAGTAATGTTCTTTAATTTACACAGTGCCAGATCCAAGGGTATTCGTTGCATCACATGGCATAGTTAGTAATAGGAACACTGTGTAGGGGTGCAAATGGCAAGTAGATTAAATATTAGTAATGATATCTAAAAATAAATGTTGAATAAAACATCAATAAAAATCATACTAAAAACAATTACCACAATGTAGTCAAATTAAGTTTAAAATATAACTAAAATTATATCGACGACATTGAAGAAAATATGTATATATGCAAGTTACAAATAATTACATGTTATATTGGGCAGAGAGGGAGATACCTGTTGTAATGACATAGTCACACGCTGTAATAACATAGACACATGTTGTAATAACAATAGACACATGTCGTAATAACATAGACACCTGTTGTAAGAACGTAGATACATGTTGCAATAAAGAAAATGCATTTTGTGATAACGTAGAGACATGTTGCAATAGCGTAGATATGTGTTGCAATAACGTAGATACATGTTGTAATAAGGCAAACAAAGGTTGTAATAACGCAAAATGGAATACACTACCTATATGCGACGTCCGACCACAGGGTGGCTTCATGCCACTGGAGCACGAGATAGACGTCCGGAAGTACAACGAACGTGAATCTGACAAAGGTAAGACACACAATGTGGGTTTCGTTAATGGCGGTAATGACCAGGTTACTGCGACGTTCCAAAACTATGAGGATACATCAAGATGTATTTTGGGCAAACGCATATTTATGTCCCGCATGACTGTCCCGTATGCATATGGATACTGGGAGGTATACAACCATATGCCGCTAATAAATGTATGTGTGGCTGTCCTGTGTGGATGTCCCGTATGGATGTTCCGTATGGAAGTCCCATACGGATGTCCCAGATGCTGCCCTATATGGATGTACCGTATGACTGTCCCGTGTGGATGCCCCGTATGGCTGTCCCCATGGCTGTCCTTCATGGCTGTCCTGTGTGGATGTCCCGTATTGATATCCCGCATGACTGTCCCATATGGATGTCCCATATGGCTGTCCCGTATGGATGTCCCGTATGGCTGTCCCATATGGGTGTCCCATATGGATGTCCCGTACGACTGTCCCGTATGGATGTCCCGTACGACTGTCCCGTATGACTGTCCAGTATGACTGTCCAGTATGACTGTCCAGTATGACTGTCCCGTATAACTGTCCCGTACGACTGTCCCGTATGACTGTCCCGTATGACTGTCCCGTAAGGATGTCCCGCATGACTGTCCCGTATGACTGTCCCGTACGACTGTCCCGTATGACTGTCCCGTATGCATATGGATGTTGGGAAGCATACAAGCGTATGCCGATAATATATGGATTTGTTTCACATTTACGGAAACATCGTGACAACGTATATCTTTGTTCAGTTCATCACAGAAGAGTTAAATGGAATGTCAAAAACACTAATACCTGTAATGCTTTCATCGGAGGTAAGCCGATTTCCAGCTATACCTACTGGATTTCGTTTAATGTGAATACATTTCCTAGCCCGGTAGATGGCGACACCCAATCGGAACCACATTGCTATTAATCTCGCTTAGCTGACTCTCGTTCGTCTGCGTGATCTCCCGAGATAAGAATCATACCCGTATTTTGATTGTTACCGTCAGGTGGCATTACTGATCTGGTTGATCCACGTTGTAGTTTTTCAGTTCAGTTGATTTAGTTGGGTTTTTATGGCTTTGTTGTGGCTGTTTGCTGAATGCCATTGGTCGCAGGCCCGTTCGTGTGATACATTAATTCTGCTCTATTTTATTGTGTGAATTGTTTCAGTATTTAAGTTAAGTTTAGATTTGTTTCGTATGTATTGTATACGATTATGAAAGCTTGGTCGTCACAAAACAGTTAGAATGAGAGTCCACGGTTCCGTCACAATGGGAAGTGATGTTTGCCACGAGGTGGTTGTGACAGCGACAAAAGGTCGGTGCCTTGCTAGCCGAGGCTACAAATCCATAGGCAACCATTGAAAAACTTTTTGTTTCAAACTAATTTCTAACATGGCAGCAAAACATGTAGTTTATGGGCTGTTGTGCGAAATTACAGAAAAAATCCAAATTGCTACGAACGCATTGTGTATATTATTTAATAACATTTGTATTTTAACAGCTGTGATTTCATACGTGTGTACAGTGTTTAATAGATGTACCATCGTCAAGTAAGCAATAAACCGTGTTTATTTGTTAACAGTGCATTGTTAATATAACACAGAATTATTTACAAACAAATGTGGAGGTGTGCTTTGTGGTCATTCCCCAACTGTGTTGATCATGGTGTCAACTGTCAATAACTGTGTTGGTTTCTTAGTTCCCGCGACAGTCACGGGAAGGTAGAGTCGTCGTCTGTCACCGCAGGTAGTCGAGGTTAACGCTACAGTGAAATGCGAGGTAGGTAGAATAATGACGAAAACTTCATGTTGTTTTTCACGGGCAACTTGACTCCGTATTGTTCCATCACATACAGCTTGAGCGCGAGAAGTGTACTGGTGCTGCATCTGGAAATCATATTCAATACCATCGATTAAGTCTCGTCATGCAAGTTAATTATAGAATCGTCGCGTTGCGATTTACTCTGAATACTAGTAGAATGTATCAATCCGATAACAATTCGTTCCATTGTTGGTACGCATTACATGTATATTCTAGATTTAAAAAAACTTTATTTTATAACCATGCCAGTGGTAATAATTACTGCGTTAAATCTATGTTTATTAATTACTCCATCCTACAAAGTACTTATCAGGCTTACAAAATGCAAAACAGGAAGAGCCCCAAAAGTCAGATAATAATATATTTTATTTTACACAGTGAAAGATCTAAGAGTATTCGTTGCATTACATAGCATAGTTAATAGCAAAAACACTGTGTAGGGTTACAAATGGACACGTAGATTAAATATCATTAATAATATAATAAAACATCAATGAAATAATAAAAATTACATCATTACAATGTAAAAGCTTAGATATGTGCTGTAATAACGTAGATACATGTTGTCATGACGCAGACACAGGTAGTAATAACGCAGACACAGGTAGTAATAAAGTAGACACAGGTTGTAATGGAATACACTACCTATATGTGACGTCCGACCACGGGGTGGCTTCATGCCACTGGTGCACGAGGTAGACGTCCGGAAGTACAACGAACGTGAATCTGACAAAGGTAAGACACACAATGTGGTTACTGGTCATTACCGTCAACATTTGGGCAATCACTAGTCAGCCCATGAACATTTTCCAATTTGTAACACCCTAATCTTCAGAGACGGCTTGAGGAGCAGCACAAATTGATAACCGTAGCCGTCATATGTGCTACTACGTCAGCCGTATAATGTGTCGAGTTGATTGTAGTAAATTCAAAGTTAGTGACTGTGTGTTCTAATTATCCACCCTGACATGATTTAAGTATAATAACGCTGATAATGCGGGGAAAGCGGAAGTTGTGCGCAGACAAGAATGACAAAAGCGAAACAGCGCAAGATTGGGGCTCGCGAAACTGCTTCCGAGGAAAACAAAACAAAGTGACGGATAACAGGTTTAAAATATATCTAGTTTATTTTTGCGGCATGGAATTTTGCAGAATAAGTAGAACACTGAGAGAAACAGCATAGAGGAAAGTCAGTTAAAACTGTCAAACTGTCAGACTCGTAATGGCTGCCATCGTGTTCAATCTGCTCGGCTCTATTTCTGTCATTTCACGCAGTTCTTCTCGGATTATGAAATAACCTAGGAACTAAAACGACCATATAAAATATCGAAAATTCGATTTTCCAAAACAATCCATGGCCGGATTTATGTTGTATGCTTCACTCATCAGCACGTGTAGCTGAACTGATTGTACACCGATGAATAAATAATTTATTTCCATACACCTTCATCTGCGTAAATGCTAAACAGGAAACACTACACATTTTGTTATTCTAATATTAAGTAGCACCTTTGCAAAGTGCATCGCCGGCCAATCGTACGAGTACGAGTAGCACAACGAATCGTACGAGACGGTGGCGGAGTATCACAACGAATCGTACGAGACGGTGGCGGAGTAGCACAACGAATCGTACGAGACGGTGGCGGAGTAGCACAATGAATCGTAAGAGACTGTGGCATAGTACCACAATGAATCGTACGAGACGGTTGCGGAGTAGCACAATGAATCGTATGAGACGGTGGCGGAGTAGCACAATGAATCGTACGAGACGGTGGCGGAGTAGCACAATGAATCGTACGAGACGGTGGCGGAGTAGCACAATGAATCGTACGAGGCGATTACAGAGTAGCACAATGAATCGTACGAGACGGTTGCGGAGTAGCACAATGAATCGTACGAGACGGTTGCGGAGTAGCACAATTAATCGTACGAGACGGTGGCGGAGTAGAACAAATATTTGGACATAGCCTTAAATTTGGTATCTGTGATGATTGTAAAAAAGGAATTGTCGGTGGTTTTATACCTTACCCCTTTGCAGAGAGCTCCAATGATTGCGCAACTTTGTTGAAGTACCGGCCGACAAACATTGGGTTGAAAGGCGATGCTTTAGACTTTTCGAGGACCAAGTACGGTTCAAACGCATCAGCCCAGTCCACCTGTGGAAAGACCGCTGTGATAATGTTATGTTCTCGATGTACGACCGACCGACCGACCGACCGACCGACCGACCGACCGACCGACCGACCGACCGACCGACCGACCGACCGACCGACCGACCGACCGACCGACCGACCGACCGACCGACCGACCGACCGACCGACCGACCGACCGACCGACCGACCGAACGAACGAACGAACGAACGAACGAACGAACGAACGAACGAACGAACGAACGAACGAACGAACGAACGAACGAACGAACGAACGAACGAACGAACGAACGAAAGAAAAATGTTGACGTAATAGTTAACTGACTCACCCAATCACTCACTCATTGCGTGACTGAATGAATGGTGGACTGCGAAACGTTTACCAATAAGTTGAATGATTGACTCATTTGCTAATTGAGTGAATCGTCATTCAAGAACTTTAAAAATGGCAAAATTACTCATCCACCCACACACTATCTGACGCAAACAACTGTGCATAACACAATTCAAACAGAGATGGACGAAGTAAACAGTACAGTTATGTACCAAAGATCTACAGTATGCGAAGCAAACAAAATAGCGGTACATTGATGTGACATTGGCATTTTAACACATACGTACACATTCACGCATTGATTCGACAACATGGATTACGATCGCTACGTTGTTATCATTTAGGATATCCTCAATAGCATAAGCATGTATCTTACTGTATACGGTTTGTCGGCGTTCTTCCAACGTGAGAAGTTTGTTTGGCCTTGAGCGCCCGTTTCTATCTCTACTCCATCCACAATTCTAAAACTGTTAAAGGAAAACAAAAATCATAGTTTTCGGCCTATGCACCAATATGAGTTACTAAAACATAACCATTTGCAACAACAATTAAGAATATCACGTCAGTGGATTACTAGGAACACTTTGTTAATCACACGGTAACTTGATTTCACGGGCCGCGCCATACTGTTGGATAAACCAACGTCACGGGAAATATAATATTTGATTTATATATACCTATTCACATGCCGCTTGCGTTCAAACTCAACTTTTTTACTGAACTAACACATAAGCACGCACGCACGCACGCACGCACGCACGCACGCACGAACGCACACATACACATACGCATACAGATTGTTATTTACTGGAATGGTTTGATCGCCTTCTCTTCCCACATCTCTAAAAGGGCTGCCTTGTTCTTCGGTGTTGTAATTGCATTTTCCGTGACGTGTTCGAAAGCCGGCACAATTAGAGCCTGCAAAAGATAAACACAATCGTTCGATCGTCCATAATGGTCGCTAGGTGTCTCTACTTTCACTCTAGGCACCAGTGGCACTTTTGGAGTCATTGCATTGATGATCACAGTAATTTACTTGAAGATTGCATTACCTTTGTCAAACTCCAACTGCGATTTTCTCAGTTTGACTCCAATGGCACTTCCAGGGTTATTGCATTGATGTGTGCTTTATTTTGGTAATTATTATCATTCATGACACTTTACAAACATACGTTTGGTAATTCATATATTACTAATATAGTATGTTACTAATATTACTTATTCTTACAAAATGCGAACTGTAACGGCATAAAATATACGAATTTAAAATTACCGAGATTATTAATTTCTTTAATGAAAACAATGGAAATCAATAATACTTGGTCCAACATTTGCGCATCCACCTCCATTTTCATGGATCATTCTGGACAGGGCTACTCGTGTCTTACCTGGTTTTCTGTGTTGACGCCTGTTCCATGGCTTAGGTAATGTTCGAGTAGTTTATGCAGGTTGGGCGAAGGCAGGAAATCGATATCATTCGTGAAGACATATTTTGTGATGGCGTTGTCCAGAGCTACGTTTCGCAGGTAGTTCACAGGATAGTACGACTATACGAAACAAAACTCCTGGTCTCGCATAATGTTAACCTTTGGTATTCGTCACAAAATAATCGTGCGCATCAATTCAGTAACACATTAATGCCACACGACACAAATATTATTTTTATCTTCGAAAGTGGCCGCAAGGTTTACATTGAACATACTGGATTTTGCGTTTGAAGCGCGCATGTGTCCTTATTCACCATATCTTGCATAGACACATAGCGACCATTTTACCATTTTCAAAAATAGCATATACAGTTGTTCTATGACGTATTGATGTGCACAATTGTGTCCAAACAATATTATAATTGTGCAGTTGTATTGTGGTATATTAATAATAAAAACAAAATGTTGCTTCAGTCAAACAGGCTTTCTTTATACAATGCATTACACCGATATCTAAAATATCAGGACACCTACCCCGCTTTCACGAACCAAGTGGACACCAATGTTGCTCCTGCCTCTCATAGCCTGTCGCAGGACCTTCTGTACGTCAACTTTGGTTCCATGTCTTACGTAGATGGCCACCGAGATAGCATCTGCAATGTTCGGTGCCAACATGACGTCACGACGACATCGATGATCGTGCTTTTGAAACTTTAAGCCGCACTTGTCTGGCAGTTCGTTATTTAACACATTCATTATTC
Organism: Lamellibrachia columna; assembly: GCA_963662155.1. Taxonomy (NCBI): domain Eukaryota; kingdom Metazoa; phylum Annelida; class Polychaeta; order Sabellida; family Siboglinidae; genus Lamellibrachia; species Lamellibrachia columna. The sequence continues at coordinate 17,309,095 of OY759274.1, forward strand.
AACACATTCATTTATCAACACATTCTTTATTCAACACATTCATTACTCAACTCATTATTTACTCAACACATTCGTTACTCAACTTATTCATTAATCTACACATTCGTCACGTTCGAGAGGACGTCTTCAAGCTGCACTTGTCTGACAGTTCGTTACTCAACACATTCTTTACTCAACACATTCGTGAATAACGACACAACCAGTTATTGTATTGGCAGTTAATGTTTACCTAAGTAAGGCCTTAGTCTTATATCTGTTCTGGTCATTTAATATTCGTGGACTTTCGACAACAGCGAAACGACGCCAACTAAGCATTTGGAAAACCGAATCGTACGCTATTGGTCAATGTCAGACAGAATCGCTGTGATTCAACTGCGCCTGACTAACAAGTCCCTGCTGACGATCATCAACGTGTACGGGCCGACGTCGCAGCGTAACAACAATGCAGAACAAGACGAGTTCTTCGCCGAACTTGCACGTCTCACCTCCCGCCACTCTTCAAGCGCACAATTCTATATCGTTGATGATTTTAACAGCGTGTTCGGATACAGGAAATTCGACGAAGGTTTTATGGGACAACATTCGCGCGGCAGACGGAAAGTCAACGGTATAGCCATCACCGGCTTTCTCGAGGGGCACGGCCTGTCTGTCTGCAACACTGCATTCCAGCACTCCGCTCGTCACAATACAACGTGGCAAGGACAGCGCCGTGATGCGGCGACAGGTCACATTGTACCCATATACAATGTGATCGATTTTGTCATCTGCCCACAGACGTACAAAAGGTTATAGATAAACTCTCGATCATACGCCGGCATATAACTCGATAGCTACCACCGATTGCTCTTCCCAAAACTAGACCTGACACGAATATTGTGGGGTCGTATTGAGAAGTCGCGCTCGTCGAAACGCGTTCGGCATAACACCGAGCGCAAACATGTTGGTCTTCGGATATGGTTGGCTATGTGCGAAAGCGCAACGTCAGCGCGCGTCGGTCGAATTTATCAGAATGGAGTATGACACCCAAGCTAGGGTCGCCCCACTGTGAAGTTGAAGACGTTGCTCACCGAAAACCGCTAGCCAACGTCGCCTTTCGCAAGCTGTGGACAGTGTGGTTAAGGCGATCACATATTTGTCCACAGCTGCGGCTAAAGTTATACGCGTCGTTCGTCGTGCCCGTGTTGACATACATCATGGAAACATGGGGCTTGACGAAATCAGAGCTAGAACGTATGGACGCGTACCACCGTCGTCCTACATCAGTTCGTCGGCATTCATCGGCCACACCGTATATCGAAAGAGGCGCTGTACCACCGTTGCCGATGCCGCTCCATCAGTGAAGCCATCCTCACTGTCCGATGGAGTCTGTCATGGTGCATTTTGTGGAATGGCGTAAGCGAAACACACGTAAGTAATATCACGTCTGCCACGCGGAAATGCATTTAATATTAATGGAATATTTCAAATGAATCATAAAATTTAACCAAAATAAACTTGAAACAGTGTAGATTAGATATCAGAACGAACTCATTAACACAGAGAAAAATAAATAATTATAACTGAGAATAATCTAGTTTGTACCTTTCCACAACCGAGCGAGGTTGGCCAGTCTTTGGAGGCGTTCACTGTCCAGTTGGGTGACAAGTGTCACAATGCTGCGTTTTGTCACAGACATGTTCTGTTTCAGTATGTTCACTGTCACCTTCCGCGTCATCTGCACAGAGTCGAAGTAGCTGTTGCACTCGCCCGGCTGGCTAGCTGGAAGACATGGAAGTAGTATGTGTGTAATTCTCAAGCACCCAAAATGAGGAGATTTGGGAGCTCATTTTGATGGGTTTAAATTTGAAATGGAGCGTTCTGATTGGTCGGGCGCTTATTGCCGCCAGGGGGCGCCACTTTATAATCCCCTATTATCGCTCAAATGAGGAGATTTTGGAGCTCTTTCTGATTGGTCGAGAGCATTTTCACCACCAGTGGGCGCCACTGGGTAATTGTGTCGACGGATCTGATTGGTCGAGAGCCGTCACGTGACCTATGACGTCACAGCTCATTTGCATAAATTAGCATAAATTACACCCTTTTGTGGTGAAACAGTCGCCAGAGGGCGCAACGTGTCATCCCCTATTATCGCCCTTAAGGCACTGTTTTACGGTAATATTGTCGCCAGGGGCGCTACGGGTCAAGTGTGTCGACGGCTCTCATTGGTCGAGAGCAGTAACGTGACTTATGACATCACAGTTCCTCATTTGCATATCACGTGACTTCTCTATGGAGGCGGCCACCAAGTTTTGCTGCCATGTTGTTTTGTGATGATACAGTCACCAGGAAGCGCTGCTACAACGTCACAGTTCCTTATTTGCACATCACATGACCTCTCTATGGAGGCCGCCATCTTGTTTTGCTGCCATGTTGTCTTGCGCTGATACGATTACCAGACGGCGCTGCGGGGGCAAGGTCGAAGGTCAAAAGTCACCGACCTTTTGCAGTGATACAATTGTCAGTTAGGGTTAGGGTTAGTAACCCTAATTCTGTCGTCTGTAGTGAACCATAATACGTACCCTGAAGAGTTAGTAACCCTAATGAAAGATCAAAGATCACCGACCTTTTGTACTTATTCAATTGCCCTATGGGGTTAGGGTTAGTAACCCTAATTCTGTCGTCTTCGGTTTACTACTGACGATTATGGCGCGCTTTTCGAGACGTGTCTTGTAAGCTATACGACGCATATCGCATCATTGCATTATATCGAGAACTTTTCGACGTATGTCGTTTCGCGTCGACACCTACATATGGCCTATTTCACAAGCAAGAAAACTGCGAGGTCAAAAGGTCAAGGTCAACAAAAAACACCGCCGCTTTCTGGAACGTTCGAACGAAGTCACACCTTTTCACCCTGCTAGCAGACTGAAATCTTGCGGACGAAAGTTCGTGCATCCAGCGGGAAAAACGTAGCCGTGCATGTAAGCTATACGACGCATATTGCATCATTGCATTATATCGAGAACTTTTCGACGTATGTCGTTTCGCGAAGGTCAAGGTCACAAAAAAAACACCGCCGTTTTCTGGAACATTCGAACGAAGTCATGAAATTTTCCATAAACATCGCGAGGTCAAAAGGTCAAGGTCAACAATGCATAAACACTACTACTCCTGTGAGTTGTGTATGTGTCTTACGCCAGCTGCATGTCCTTATTTGGTATTGTTCTGCATGCTGTGCACGTGATGTTCACGTGCTACGCGCGTTCTGTGCACGTAAAACCGGTTTGAACCAGTTTGAACCGGTTCAAACCGGGGAAAACCCAGGAAAAAAGTGCACCGTCAGCAGTAGCGACTGACTTGTGCGCTTCCACTCGTCTTGTCATTTTTGACATTGGTCAGTCGCTGTTGGTGGACTTTTGCTTGTGCGCTTCCAATCGTCTTGTCTTTTTCACACTGGTCAGTCGTTGTTGTTGGTGGACTTTGGCTTGTGCGTTCCCACGCGGCAAACATTTACCACTGTGTGATATGCGTGGAGACATTGACCACAATGTGACATGCATGGAGACATTGACTGCTACGTGACATGTATGGAGACATTTACCGCTGTGTGATATGTATGGAGACGTTCACCACTATGTGATATGTGTGGAGACATTTACCCCTGTGTGAAATGTATGGAGACATTTGACACCATGTGGTATGCATGAAGACATTGACTACCATGTGACATGCATGGAGACATTGACTGTAATGTGACATGCATGGACACATTTACCGCTGTGTGATATGTATGGAGACATTTGACACCATGTGACATGCATGGAGACATTTACCACTGTGTGATATGCGTGGAGACATTGACCACAACGTGACATGCATGAAGAAATTGACTGCTATGTGACATGTATGGATACATTTACCGCTGCGTGATATGTATGGAGACGATCACCACCATGTGATATGTGTGGAGACATTTACCTCTGTGTGATATGTATGGAGACATTTGACACCATGTGGTATGCATGGAGACATTGACTGCCATGTGACATGCATGGTGACATTGACTGTCATATGACATGCATGGAGACATTGACCACCATGTGACATGCATGGAGACATTTACCGTTGTGTGATATGTATGGAGACATTCACCACCATGTGATATGTGTGGAGACATTTGACACCATTTGACATGCATGAGGATATTGACCACCATGTGATATGTATTTGACACCATGTGGTATGCATGTAGACATTGACTGCCATGTGACATGCATGGAGACATTGACTGTCATGTGTTGGAAGTCTGCAAGTTGGAAGTTTGTGCTTTGGAATTTGCAAATTGGAAGTTCTCCACTCCACTCCACTCCACTTTGAAAGTTTATGTTATGAAAGATTGCAAGTTGAAAGTTTGCTTCACCGAACACACATGTTTTGAAAGTTTGTGTCATGAAAATTTGTTTGGAGATATTGACTGCCATGTGACATGCATGGAGACATTGACCGCCATGTGACATGCATGGAGACATTTACCGCTGTGTGATATGTATGGAGACATTTGACACCATGTGACTTGCATGGAGACATTTAATACTGTGTGATATGCGTGGAGACATAGACCACAACGTGACATGCATGGAGACATTGACTGCTATGTGACATGTATGGAGACATTTACCGCTGTGTGATATGTATGGAGACGTTCACCACCATGTAATATGTGTGGAGACATTTACCCCTGTGTGATATGTATGGAGACATTTGACACCATGTGATATGAGTGTAAACATTGACCGCCATGTGACATACATTGACCATCATGTGATATGCATGGAGACATTGACTGTCTTGTGTTGGAAGTCTGCAAGTTGGAAGTTTGTGCTTTGGAATTTGCAAATTGGAAGTTCTCCACTCCACTCCACTCCACTCCACTCCACTTTGAAAGTTTATGTTATGAAAGTTTGTAAGTTGAAAGTTTGATTCACCGAATATACATGTTTTGAAAGTTTGTGTCATGAAAATTTGTTTGGAGACATTGACTGCCATGTGACATGCATGGAGACATTGACCGCCATGTGACATGCATGGAGACATTTACCGCTGTGTGATATGTATGGAGACATTTGACCCCATGTGACATGCATGGAGACATTTACCACTGTGTGATATGCGTGGAGACATTGACCACAACGTGACATGCATGGAGACATTGACTGCTATGTGACATGTATGGAGACATTTACCGCTGTGTGATATGTATGGAGACGTTCACCACCATGTAATTTGTGATATTTTCCCCTGTGTGATATATATTGGAGACATTTGACACCATGTGATATGCGTGTAGACATTGACCGTCATGTGACATGCATGGAGACATTTACCACTGCGTGATATGTATGGAGACATTTGACACCATGTGATATGCGTGGAGACATTGACCGCCATGTGACATACATTGACCATCATGTGATATGCATGGAGACATATGACACCATGTGATATGCTTGGAGACATTGACTACCATGTGACATGCATGGAGACATTGACAGCCATGTGACATGAATGGAGAAATTGACCGCCATTTTTGAAAGTTTGTGTTATGAAACTTTGTAAGTTGGAAGTTTTGGAAGTTTGCTTCACCGCACACACATGTTTTGAAAGTTTGTGTTGTGAAAAATGTGTAAGTTGGAAGTTTGCTTCACGTCACACATACACATGTTTTGAAAGTTTATGTTTGGAAGTTTGCTGGTGGTGGTCAATGTCTACATACATATCACACAGCGGTCAATTTCTCCATGCATGTGACATGGTGTCAAATGTCTCCATGCATACCATGTCAAAAAGACAAGACAAGTGGGAGCGCACAAGCCAAAGTCCACCAACAGTACCTGACCAATGTCAAAAAGGCAAGACGAGTGGGAGCGCACAAGTTAAAGTCTGCCAACAGTGACTGACCAATGTCAAAAAGACAAGACGAGTGGGCGCGTACAAGATAAAGTCTGTCAACAGTGGCTGACCAATGTCAAAAAGACCAAACTTCCAACTTACACATTTTTCACAACACAAACTTTAAAAACATGTGTGTGTGTGCGGTGAAGCAAACTTCCAACTTGCAAACTTTCATAACATAAACTTATCACATCACAAACTTCCAACTTAAAAATGTTCATAACACAAACTTTCAAAACATGTGCGTGCGGTGAAGCAAGCTTCCAACTTACAAACTTTCATAACATAAACTTTCAAAACGTGAACTTTTCACATCACAAACTTCCAACTTACACATTTTCATGACACAAACTTTCAAAACATGTGTGTGCGGTGAAGCAAACTTCCAACTTACAAACTTTCATAACATAAACTTTCAAAACATGTGTGTGCGGTGAAGCAAACTTCCAATTTGCAAACTTCCAAAGCGCAAACTTCAAACTTGCAAACTTCCAACTCGCAAACTTCACACAACTTCGTACAACTTTGCACAACTTCACACAACTTCGCAGGCGTGGAGTGTAGTGGAGTGGAGTGGAGTGGAGTGGAGAACTTCCAATTTGCAAACTTCCAAAGCACAAACTTCTAACTCGCAAACTTCATACAAAATGTGTGCGGTGAAGCAAACTTCCAACTTTCATAACATAAACTTTCAAAACATGTGTGTGACGTGAAGTAACCTTCCAACTTACAAACTTTCATAACATAAATTTTCAAAACATGTGTGTGCGGTGAAGCAAATTTCCAACTTACATAACATAAACTTTTCACATCACAAACTTCCAACTTAAAAATTTTCATAACACAAACTTTCAAAACATGTGTGTGCGGTGAAGCAAACTTCCAACTTACAAACTGTCATAACATAAACTTTCAAAATGTGAACTTTTCACACATCACAACACAAACTTTCAAAACATGTGTGTGCGGTGAAGCAAACTTCCAACTTGCAAACTTTCATAACATAAACTTTTCACATCAAAAACTTCCAACTTACAAACTTTCATAACACAAACTTTCAAAACATGTGTGTGCGGTGAAGCAAACTTCCAATTTGCAAACTTCCAAAGCACAAACTTCCAACTTGCAGACTTCCAACTCGCAAACTTCACATAACTTCATACAACTTTACACAACTTCACACAATTTCGCAGGCGTTGAGTGGAGTGGAGAACTTCCAATATGCAAACTTCCAACTTGCAGACTTCCAACTCGCAAACTTCACACAAAATGTGTGACGTGAAGCTAACTTCCAACTTACACATTTTTCACAACACAAACTTTCAAAACATGTGTGTGCGGTGAAGCAAACTTCCAAAACTTCCAACTTACAAACTTTCATAACATAAACTTTCAAAAATGGCAGTCAATTTCTCCATGCATGTCACATGGCTGTCAATGTCTCCATGCATGTCACATGGTAGTCAATGTCTCCAAGCATATCACATGGTGTCAAATGTTTCCATGCATATCACATGGTGGTCAATGTATGTCACATGGCGGTCAATGCTCCACGCATATCACATGGTGTCAAATGTCTCCATACATATCACACAGTGGTAAATGTCTCCATGCATGTCACATGACGGTAAATGTCTACACGCATATCACATGGTGTCAAATGTCTCCATACATATCACACAGGGGTAAATGTCTCCACACATATCACATGGTGGTGAACGTCTCCATACATATCACACAGCGGTAAATGTCTCCATACATGTCACATAGCAGTCAATGTCTCCATGCATGTCACGTTGTGGTCAATGTCTCCACGCATATCACACAGTGGTAAATGTCTCCATGCATGTCACATGGTGTCAAATGTCTCCATACATATCACACAGCGGTAACTGTCTCCATGCATGTCACATGGCGCTCAATGTCTCCATGCATGTCACATGGCAGACAATGTCTCCAAACAAATTTTCATGACACAAACTGTCAAAACATGTATGTTCGGTGAAGCAAACTTTCAACTTGCAAACTTTCATAACATAAACTTTCAAAGTGAAGTGGAGTGGAGTGGAGAACTTCCAATTTGCAAATTCCAAAGCACAAACTTCCAACTTGCAGACTTCCAACACATGACAGTCAATGTCTCCATGCATGTCACATGGCAGTCAATGTCTTCATGCATACCACATGGTGTCAAATGTCTCCATACATATCACATGGTGGTCAATGTCCTTATGCATGTCACATGGTGTCAAATGTCTCCATGTATGTTACATGGCAGTCAATGTCTCCATGCATGTCACATGCATGTCACATGCATGTCACATGCATGTCACATGCATGTCACATGCATGTCACATGCATGTCACATGCATGTCACATGCATGTCACATGCATGTCACATGCATGTCACATGCATGTCACATGGTGTCAAATGTCTCCACACATATCACATGGTGGTGAATGTCTCCATACATATCACACAACGGTAAATGTCTCCATGCATGTCACATGGTGGTCACTGTCTCCATGCATGTCACATGACAGTCAATGTCTCCATGCATGTCACATGGCAGTCAATGTCTCCATGCATACCACATGGTGTCAAATGTCTCCATACATATCACACAGAGGTAAATATCTCCACACATATCACATGGTGGTGATCGTCTCCATACAAATCACACAGCGGTAAATGTATCCATGTCACATATCCATGTACATGTCACATAGCAGTCAATGTCTTCATGCATGTCACGTTGTGGTCAATGTCTCCACGCATATCACACAGTGGTAGATGTCTCCATGCATGTCACATGGTGTCAAATGTCTCCATACATATCACATAGCGGTAAATGTGTCCATGCATGTCACATGACAGTCAATGTCCCCATGCATGTCACATGGTATTCAATGTCTTCATGCATACCACATGGTGTCAAATGTCTCCATACATATCACACAGGGGTAAATGTCTCCACACATATCACATGGTGGTGAACGTCTCCATACATATCACACAGCGGTAAATGTCTCCATACATGTCACATAGCAGTCAATGTCTCCATGCATGTCACATTGTGGTCAATGTCTCCACGCATATCACACAGTGGTAATTGTCTGCCGCGTGGGAACGCACAAGCCAAAGTCCACCAACAACAACGACTGACCAGTGTCAAAAAAGACAAGACGAGTGGAAGCGCACAAGCAAAAGTCCACCAACAGCGACTGACCAATGTCAAAAAAGACAAGACGAGTGGGAACGCATAAGTCAGTCGCTACTGCTGACGGTGTACTTTTTTCCTGGGTTTTTCCCGGTTTGAACCGGTTCAAACTGGTTCAAACCGGTTTTACGTGCACAGCAAGCGCGTAGCACGTGAACATCACGTGCACAGCATGCAGAACAATAACAAATAAGGATATGCAGCTGGCGTAAGACACACACACAACTCACAGGTGTAGTGGTGTTTATGCATTGTTGACCTTGACCTTTTGACCTCGCGGTGTTTATGGAAAATTCCATGACTTCGTTCGAATGTTCCAGAAAACGGCGGTGTTTTTTTGTTGACCTTGACCTTCGCGAAACGACATACGTCGAAAAGTTCTCGATATAATGCAATGATGCGATATGCATCGTGTAGCTTACATACACGGCTACGTTTTTCCCGCTGGATGCACGAACTTTAGTCCGCTAGATTTTAGTCTGCTAGCAGGGTGAAAAGGTGTGACTTCGTTCGAACGTTCCAGAAAGCGGCGGTGTTTTTTTTTACCTTGATCTTTTGACATTTTGACCTCGCGGTGTTCTTGCAGACTCGAGGTGAAATAGGCCATATGTAGGTGTCGACGCGAAACGACATACGTCGAAAAGTTCTCGATATAATGCAATGATGCGATATGCGTCGTATAGCTTACATGCACGGCTACGTTTTTCCAGCTGCATGCACGAACATTCGACCGCTAGGTTTCAGTCTGCTAGCAGGGTGAAAATGCGGGATAGTGTTTCTTTTCGTCAGCGTGGAAAATTCCATGACGCCGTTCTAACGTTCCAGAAAAGAAGAAAAAAAACTACATGAAACCGGTTCGAACCGGTTCAAACCGGTTCTGTGCCCAGACACGTCTCGAAAAGCGCGCCATAATCGTCAGTAGTAAACCGAAGACGACAGAATTAGGGTTACTAACCCTAACCTTATATCACTGCAAAAGGTCGGTGCCTTTTGACATTCGACCTTGCCCCCGCAGCGCCGTCTGGTAATTGTATCAGCGCAAAACAACAGGGCAGAAAAACAAGATGGCGGCCTCCATAGAGAGGTCACGTGATATGCAAATTAGGAACTGTGACGTTGTAGCATCGCTTCCTGGTGACTGTATCATCACAAAACAACATGGCAGCAAAACAAGATGGCGGCCTCCATAGAGAAGTCACATGATATGCAAATGAGGAACTGTTACGTCATAAGTCACGTGACTGCTCTCGACCAATGAGAGCCGTCGACACACTTGACTCGTAGCGCCACTGGCGACAATATTACCGCAAAACAGTGCCTCAGGGCCGATAATAGGGGGTGACACGTTGCGCCCTCTGGCGACTGTTTCACCAAAAAAGGGTGTAATTCATGCTAATTTATCGTCGACACAATTACCCAGTGGCGCCCCTGGTGGTGAAACTGCTCTCGACCAATCAGAAAGAGCTCCAAAATCTCCTCATTTGAGCGATAATAGGGGATTATACCGTGGCTCCCCTGGCGGCAATAAGCGCACGACCAATCAGAACGCTCCATTTCAAATTTCAACCAATCAGAATGAGCTCCAAAATCTCCTCATTTTGGGTGATTGAGAATTGCACATATACTACTCATGGACACTGTCAATAAACACGACAGCTACGATGGGGAAGTTATCTACATTTTATCTATGTTTTTGGTGTTTATATTTCCAAATGTCTTGCAAAGGTTCTGTCTTAGTTGGAATTATCAACCAGCAGCAGAATGTACAATTCGACTGAAAACAAGGTGAGTGGTCCCAGGTTTAAATTGTGAAAGACATTTCCTATTGCAGGTTCATCCAACTGTATATCAACAATACATATTATATATATATTTATATATATATATATATATATATATATATATATATATATATATATATATATATATATATATATATATATATATATATATATATATATATATATATATATATATATATATATAATAAAAATATATATATAATATGTATTGTTGATATACAGTTGGATGAACCTGCAATAGGAAATGTCTTTCACAATTTAAACCTGGGACCACTCACCTTGTTTTCAGTCGAATTGTACATTCTGCTGCTGGTTGATAATTCCAACTATATATATATATATAAATAAAAATATATATATAATATGTATTGTTGATATACAGTTGGATGAACCTGCAATAGGAAATGTCTTTCACAATTTAAACCTGGGACCACTCACCTTGTTTTCAGTCGAATTGTACATTCTGCTGCTGGTTGATAATTCCAACTAAGACAGAACCTTTGCAAGCAGAAGATTTAACTTTAATTATTGTTGAATATTGAAGAATTATATATATATATATATATATATATATATATATATATATATATATATATATAAATATATCTATATATATATGAATATATATATTCATATATATATATATATATATATATATATACATATATATATATATTTATATATATATATATATATATATATATATATATATATATATATATATATATATATATATATATATATATATATATATATATATGTATATATATATATATATATATATATATATATATATATATAATTCTTCAATATTCAACAATAATTAAAGTTAAAATATTCTGCCTTCACGAGACTGAACCAGTCCATAAACATTCGTAGAACCTGAACTGACATCAAAGAACTGTTGTGATAGGATGACCTGTCAATAAATCACTGCCCTGGACCGGCCATACAAAGTATTTACCTGACAACTTCTTCTTAGCTTCGTGTGCCATTTTACGGACGGGTGGAAGGGCGGTGACTGCAGCGTCGGCATTCGAGTGCAGATCTGAATAAAACATGACAGACGTTATTTATTGTGCATACCTGCACGTCTGTCACGCATGAACGCGCATGGGTGGGTGCGTGGTGTGTCCATATATTTCACGACGGCTTTTGTGGCGTTTTCGCTACATTAACTGATTGTAATTAATAGGATCCCGCATAAATCGCTCCGGTGATTATATAATATGCACGAGCCGCAACATCTAACCCTAACATATAATCATGACAAAACACCACATTTTGCAATGTGGATATCTCAAGCTCTTCTCGTGTCATAATTCATCGAGAAGAAATACCGAGTATTACGCAAAGTTACAATGTAATCGGATAGAATGCAGTTACCTTTCTTAATCTTGTGTGGTATTTTATCTACAACAGACACAGCTGCTACTGCACTGTCAGCTCTCATCTGTAGATCTGAAGATAAACATGTTATTGCACATAATATATACGTACATGATGGTGCGTGCGTGCGTGCGTGCGTGCGTGCGTGCGGACGTGCGTGCGTGCGTGCGTGCGTTTACAACAATGTTTAACCTTACGCCAGGTTATAGTCATATAATCTAACCATTTTTTAAGTTATTTCGGGGATTTCATTTTATGAAACAAGCTTGACATCTAAACTCCGAATTTTATATACAATGCATATTTCTAGTAGTCGACTTCAAATGGTTCACACCGCAGGTCAAGCGAATAGGGAAAACGGAATTTATTGGTACGAAACACCGAACATAGACCACGAAACAAAACAAGTTATATACCTGTTGTATTCGTTGTGAAGCGAGACATAACGTGATAGCCAGTCACAACGAGCATTACCGTGAGACACACATTCACCCGCCCGGGTAGTCTACAGCAGTATCGTCGACGCGACATGTTACCTGTAAAAGGCACATTCGTCCTAAATATAGACAACGTTTAGGCATCCAGCGTGCACAAGCATTAACGCAGACGTAACTGAAACTTTTATTTGTGATGGGATTGTTTAAAAACAGACATATGTGGTGACACATGGATCAGTGTATCGCTGTCTCCCTCTATCTGTCTGTCTGTCTGTCTATCTCTCTCTCTCTCTCTCTCTCTCTCTCTCTCTCACTCTCTCTCTCTCTCTCACTCTCTCTCTCTCTCACTCTCTCTCTCTCTCTCTCTCTCTCTCTCTCTCTCTCTCTCTCTCTCTCTCTCTCTCTCTCTCTCTCTCTCTCTCTCTCTCTCTCTCTCTCTCTCTGTCTAGGTTGAATAAATATAGATCGATAATTCATATGTAGTAGTTCCGCATGTACTAAACGTTTCTCAGAAAATTACTAGACATAATAAAGTATAAACTTACCCTGCGCCAATATCGTTGAGAACCCGAGGTCAGTAGCGCGTCAGAACCAAAGATTTAGTCAGCGTCAAATCAGTTTGTGCACGTAGAGCGGATAGTTCTATTCACCTCTTTTGGGTCCACCACACCAACCTTCCTGACAGCGCACTAAACATCCGCCTCGGTAACTAACGGGCGTCTGTCTGAGCGTGTCTTGTCAAACATATATCTCGCTGCTCGCTACACATTTTGAAACTGCGAAGCGTGCGTACTTGATGTACGACTATACAGCAGTGAGATGTGACCGATATGCCCCGTGCATGTGATGAGGCTAAACACTTTCCACGTGCATTGCCTCAGAACAATACTAGATGTTCACTGGCTGGGTCAAGTTACAAATGAGGTTCTCACTACATAGCAGTCCTCTCATCAGTTTTCCTCATCACAATTATTCTACGTCAACGTCAGCGTCTATGGCAAGCTGCGGGAAGGGGTAAGATCATTGGGCAGACCACATTGTTGCTTCGTAGATGTTCACAAAGATGACCTGAAATCGTCTGACATCTCACCCGAAATATGGCTCATACAGACCGACACACACCTTACAACAGCTAGACCGCGGCTAGACCACGGATACACCAAGCCTAGACTGCGGCTAGACCCCGGAAGCACTACCGCTAGACCAAGACTAGACCACTTCTAGATCACTGATGCACTATGGATAGACCACGGCTAGAAGACTTCTAGACCTCGGATGCACTATGGCTAGACCACGACTAGAACACGTATAGACCACGTATAGACCATGGCTAGTTCCCGGCTACACCACGGATAGATCGTTGCAAGACTACGGCTAGACCACGGCTAGACCACGGCTAGACTACTGCTAGACCACGGCTAGACTACGGCTAGCCCGCGACTTGACCACGGATACACTATGGCTAGACCACGGCCAGTCCACGGCCAGTCCACGGCTAGACCACGGCAAACCACAGCTAGACCACGTATAGGACACGGCTAGACCACGGCAAGACCACGGATAGACCACGGCTTGAACACGGATAGAACACGGATAGAACACGGCTAGACCACGGCAAGATCACGGATAGACAAAGGCTAGACCACAGATACACTACAGCTAGACCACGTCTAGACCACGGATACACTGCGGCTAGACCGCGGCTAGACCACGGCTAGTCCACGGATACACTACGGTTAGACCACGGCTAGACCGCGGCTAGATAACGGATACACCACGGCTAGACCACGGGTAGACCGCGGCTAGACCGCGGCTAGACCACGACTACATAACGGGTAGACCACGGATAGAGGAAGGCAGTCTTAGTTGAGCCATTTTTCATTGTCTTTGATATCTGGGGTCATAATATATATAATAACATATATAATGTTATAAAACATGAAGTCAAATTTTTTTTTCTCTGACATAAACCGTGATTATTAATAGATAATTATATATATATATATATATATATATATATATATATATATATATATATATATATATATATAGATAGATAGATAGATAGATAGATAGATAGATAGATAGATAGATAGATAGATAGATAGATAGATAGATAGATAGATAGATAGATAGATAGATAGATAGATAGATAGATAGATAGATAGATAGATAGATAGATAGATAGATAGATAGATAGATAGATAGATAGATAGATAGATAGATAGATAATTATGTGTAACTGATTCAAATGGTGTTGGTAAGCTGGCTCAACTAACACTTATGAGGTAAGCTTACCCACAGTGCAGCGTAAGTTGGGTAAATGCTTTGTTTGTATAATATTTACGCAGGCCTTGTACTGAAATATCATGACAACTCAGCCAATACATATACTCAGTGGGTAGCACACGTCTCTGACAATTATTAATAAGTCGACGCACTTAGTTAATATAGAAAATAATTAATAAGGCGACACTCTCAATTAATACAGACTTATAAACCAACATTCAATTAACTTCTCACGTAATGCGCAAAGTGATGCAAATAGTCTTCTTTTATGCCATTTGTAAGTGCTCATATAACATAGTCTGATCACATACGTCAGTAGTTTACACACCAACATACCTTAGCCACGATCACCAAACGTTTCGATAAACGTGATAAAAACGTTTAGCTCACATTTTCTTACCGTTGTGACAGATGACACTTATTGTACGTTCATCGTGTTCTAATAACATATTTAATCACTCATTAGTCGCTGCTATAGTTTTATGGGAAACATGGGTGGCTCAACTAACCCAGTGGCTCAACTATCACCGCCGTCCCCTACACGACGGCTAGACCACGGCTAGACCACAGCTAAACAATTGATACACCATGGCTAGACCATGGATACACCACGGCTAGACCACGGATATATCACCGCTAGACCACGGATACACCACGACTAGACAACGGATACAGCGCTGCTAGACCACGGATACACCACGTCTAGACCACGGATACATCACATTTAGACAACGGATACACCACAGCTAGACCACGGATACACCACGGATAGACCGCGGCTAGTCCGCGGCTAGACCACGGATATACCACTGTTACACCACAGATACACTACGGTTAGAAAACGGATACACCACGGCTAAACCACGGATACACTACGGGTATACCACGGATACACCACGACTAGACCGCGGTTTGACCACGGATACACCACAGCTACATCACGGATACACTACGTCTAGACCACGGATACATTACGGTAGACCGCGGCTAGACCACGGATAAACTACGGACACAACCCAGACTGGTGGATGACACTGTCCTATGTCACCAGGGCAGAAATGATCCACAACAATAACATAATGATCCACAACAATAACATAACTCAGTAGATTTCAATTTAGGATGCACCTTTGCGCCGTTGACACAGTATTTTAAGACGATCGCAACAGAATCGCATAGATGCGTCTGAAGGGCGCAGAATTCTGACATTTGCCACAAAAAAATGTGTCACTCATCCACTAGCAAAAAGCATACATATAAATTTACAGTAAGCTTCCCTTCACTTGTTCAAATCGTGTGCGGTTAATCTGCAATTTTGACAAACAATGCTGGCGGCTTGAATAGTGATGCCGACAAAATTTTCTTTGTGCCAGCTTAAATGATAAACATGCGATAACGCGAGGTATTTAAAGACCTCAGACATATTTTTCGCAAAAAATCCAGATTTGTATTTATTTTATATATTGCTGTGACATAAATTATTTGCAAAAAGAAAACAATTATTTGAATTAGAGTGTTTAAAACCTAGGCCGTGAGATCAGACTAACTTGTCGCGCCATGTTTCATTTACAATATAAACAATGCCAGCGTTTTCCCTTGAAGGATTGCCATTGCTTATTTTGCTTCATAAAAATATGATGAAGACAACTAACATATAATTTAGACACAGACACAATAACTGGAACAGAAAAAAATCCCGCTGAAATGGGAAAGACAACCCGGTCGTCATCCCTTCCCAACCAGGACCCGGACATCGATTCCATCGTCAGCAGTGCACTGGCTCGACAGGAAGAAGTATTTATGAAGCAGATGGCCGTGCAACAGACCGCATTCCAGGCGTGCCTACAGTCGTTCCTCGAAGCCAAGAACAAACGCTTCCTCGACGTGGTGAGGGAGACGGCTAGGGATGCAGCAGAACTGAAGGCCAGTGTGCCGTTCACGCAAAATGAAGTCGACAACATCTAGAAATCCCTTCACGAGAAATCTGATGTACTAGATGACGTAGTCAAACGTATCGAGATCGTGGCTTCAGTGCAACACGAGACTGGAAACGGCGTTGACTGTCTAGAGAACCAGCCCCGCCCCAACAACCTGCGAATTGATGGTGTGGCCGAGGGTAACGCAGACACGTGGGTGGACACCGAGGGTAACGTGGGCGGACACCGAGGGTAACGCAGACACGTGGGCGGACACCGAGGGTAACGTGGGCGGACACCGAGGGTAACGCAGACACGTGGGCGGACACCGAGGGTAACGTGGGCGGACACCGAGGGTAACGCAGACACGTGGGCGGACACCGAGGGTAACGTGGGCGGACACCGAGGGTAACGCAGACACGTGGGCGGACACCGAGGGTAACGTGGGCGGACACCGAGGGTAACGCAGACACGTGGGCGGACACCGAGGGTAACGTGGGCGGACACCGAGGGTAACGCAGACACGTGGGCGGACACCGAGGGTAACGTGGGCGGACACCGAGGGTAACGCAGACACGTGGGCGGACACCGAGGCTGCAATGCGCAGATCATTCATTTCTGCGTTGAACATCTCGGAAAATCAAGCCAGAGATATACACATCGAACGGGCGCACAGAATGCCCGGTAACAGCCACTGCAGCAAACGGAGAACAATCATAGTGAAGTTTGAAAGCTTCAAAGATCGGGAGACCATTCTACATGCAGCCCGCAAACAGCAGCCGAACGGTCTGTATTTCAACGAAGACCTGACTCAACGCATATTATCCAGTAGGAAGGATGAGCTTCCCAGACTACGAGAGGCGAGAGAGAATGGCAAATTTGCCTATTTCTCGTACGACAGGCTCGTGGCCAGGGACCGATTGGACAATCACACCTGAGGTATCACACACACAGAACATTATATGAACATTATATGAACATTATATGTTAACGAACATTGACAATGGCCAGTTAATAGCCCCTATAAAATCTGGAGCCTATTAAAGTGAAAAGTCTAAACTGCGAGTAAGGCTCTCCAGTGTTACAACATACATCCTGCCTATATTTACTGGTGTTTCTATCTCAATCACAGTTCATTTGTTAGCCAGCTTATTGTCCAACAATATCCTAATTGTCCACGTCATTGTTGTATAGGTGTCCAATTTTCACCGTAGTTTGGAGGACACCAGCATATCTTTTACATTCTTGTTCATAAAGAACGCTGTTAAAAAAAATTGGAGTGTGAATTTTCGGATACGCCGTTTGCAATACGTGGCTTTGGCTAGATTAGCAATAGACCGACCCTGCTGGGAGAAACGAATCACAAAAGTGTGATGTCAAAAATTTCCTCCCTAACAAAAGTCTGAAGGGCTGTGTGGGTTTTTGATTCGCAGTTGCGTCTATGCGTCGTTTCCAGTTGTCCTGATGACAGGATAACATATCGTAAATTGGAAAGATTGAGACCAGCGTCGTTGAAATGATTGGTCACTGGTGTAACATCGTGATTCCTCATTTCCTATCTATATTGATTTGGACGTATTCTAAGTGAGTTGCCAGTTTCGCCCACGTGTCTTGCCGAGCAGGCGCTGCAAGCAATAAGGTAAACAATGCTGGAAGATCCGCAGTTATTGATCTTATTCTGACGCCTTGGTTGGCAAAGTATCGATGAGATTGTGTCTCGGAAATAAATAGTAAATAGGGCATGTCCCCTCGGTAGCAGTAGCGACGCGCCGTATTGTTGGCTAGTTGAAAACATGATACGTGTGACCACGTTAAAGGGATGACATATATAAATAAATTAGTAAGTAAGTAAGATAAACTAGTCGATGGTTTCAAAACAGCCACTTTTCTAACGATCCAATAAAGTGTTCCTATGTGTGTAGTTATGGGCTCCAGCATGAATTACACTTGCTGCAATTTGCCTCGTTGCAATTAACCCTCTCCCCGTCATAGTTGTTCTCTTCGAAATGTACCGGGATGCTTTGCCAACCACATTAATTTGCTTGAGTTAATTCACTAATAGCATGCCGTTGTCGAATATGGCGTTGTCATGGGTGTACTTCCAGTGTAGTACACAAAACAAAGATACAGTATTAATGTGGCATTGTGTCACAGAACGAAGCAAAAACGATCTCGATGGTTGGGCAATCTATACACTTGATATACAGTGTTAAAGGTGTCAAATTACTGTGGACAGAATGATGGGTACACTCAAGAGGTAAAAACGATTAGTCTTCGTATGACGGTGAAATTATGTTTCCTGTTGACCTTTACACTGACATGGAGTTACATCAATATTCTTAACAGTAACATGGGTGTCGTCTTCTATCTATATCCAACATCCTCGCTGTTCGTAGCAACCAGACGTGACGCTGTATCCGTCGCGGGTCGGGCATAGTCAGTCTGCGGTCAGCTAGTGCAGGGGTTCTCAAACTGTGGTCCGCAGCCATCAGGTGGTCCGCGGGATGGTTTGAGGTGGTCCCAAGGGACAACACAACGTCCACGTTAATTGCGTGTAAAATAAATCCTGTAATATGCGTATATTGTCATTCACTACAACTGTACCACTATAGCCGACAATGTCAATTAATTCGGCTATCGTACAAAACTCGACGTTGAAGGCTGAGTCTGACAGAGATAACACCTGAGATGGACAAACTGTGCAAAGAGAAACAGGCACACCCATCCCATTGAAGCGAGCAATTTGTAAGTTTTTCGTTAATATTATTGACATTAAGCGGGGTGTGCTTTTAAACTTTTGACTGAACCCTATTTGTCATTCTTAGATGTTTAACGCTGTAGAACTGGTTGGAATATTTTGCAAAACAATTGCCATCATTATAATTTGTATTTAATAAAAATGCACATCTTCAATTGTATCGATAATTTTTTTGCATTACAGTGGGCCTCAGTGGCTTTAGCAGACCCATGGGTGGGCCTCAAGGAAAAAAGTTTGGGAACCCCTGAGTTAGTGTGATCATGTTCAATGCCAGTCACAGGCGTATAACTATTGTTGACCTTAGCATGCCCTGGTTACGAGAGAGCTCTGCGGCCACACGGCTGACGTAGATCCCAGACCAACCTCAGACTGTCTGCACGTTCACGACTGCCTCAGCCGTCAGACCACTGCAATATTTCACTCCGGTGATTTTGTAATCGGTACCTCTATTACGTAGTGCAATGTCAAGATAAAGGTAAAAAGGTAATCACATTGTAGGGCTAATTTGGAGAACTATCACATATAAGGATAAACATATAATTGTACCCGTGTACAAAGCAATATGCTAGTAGTGTGAATAAGAGCTGGAATCTCAATAAGCTAATGGCTTCCTTGTCCACTTGCCATCTGGAACTTGTAGTTTTGTATGGCAGTCTTGTTACGGCTTGTTAACTCTAAGTATAGAGCAATAGGCACGAGAGGCCTGGTGTAAGTTATCCATACAGGATGACAGAATTATGTTTGTGTAGCTATTTGTTGTCTGAATGCACCTAACAAACATCCAGGCTATCGCCGACATCTTGCTTTCTTTAGGTAATACATACCATGCTAATTTGTTTGGTTGAAATCCGTGTATTTTACTTGACATTCTGCATAGATCCATAAAACATTATATATATATATATATATATATATATATATATATATATATATATATATATATATATATATATATATATAATATTGGTCTATAATATTCCTATTCCGATCGTAGAACTGGTTGGAATATTAACGAGAGGTTTTTCATTGATGTGTAACCCGCCCTCCTGAGGAGAAAATGTAATTATGCCTCTATATAAAACAATAGTTATGCTTCATTTAGAGTACTATATACAAGCTTGGAGACCATATCGTAAGAAGGATATAGCTACGCTTGAAAGAATACAGAGGAGAGCAACTAAAATTATTCCAGATCTGAGATATATTAGCTACGAAGAACGACTGAAAGAAAGTGGTTTATCACAAAAGTATTACATGGAATGTGGTTATCACACAAGTGTAACATGGAATGTGTTTATAACACAAGTATAACATGGAATGTGTTTATCACACAAGTATAACATGGAATGACAAATGTATAGCGGTCGAAGCGCAAATACTTTTAATGCTAGGCAAATTTCTGGCGATTTCGTTTGATGTAGATATATTCCGTAGCTTGATAGATAACGAAATTCGATCGGAATAGGAATATTATAGACCAATATTATATAAAAATATATATATATATATATATATATATATATATATATATATATATATATATATATATATATATATATATATATATATATATATATATATATATATATATATATATATATATATATATATATATATATATATATATATTTTTTTTTTTTTTTTTTTTTTTTTTTTTTTTCATTTAGCTTTCGTAAACTTTCTGATAACTTAAGAAACATTAACTTTTAATGTAGAGTACTTAATCTTTAATATTCAAAGACTGGCATAAACATTTTATAACTTTAAGAATATATTATCTCATTTATCGGAAGCACATGTTGATATTGATTATATCTTACTATGCGAAACCTTCTTAAATGATAACAATGCTTATCTGCATAAATTATGTTTGCCCAATTATAATATGATATTTATGAAAACAGGAAAATAAAATCTGAAGGTAGTGTTGCTCTATATGTGAGGATATTCACAATATATATTGCTTAGGTTTCTGTATATATATATATAAATATATATATATATATATATATATATATATATACATATATATATACATATATATATACATATATATATATATATATATATATATATATATATATATATATATATATATATATATATATATATATATATATATATATATATCATCCACTTTAACTAGTATTATTCAAAGGTTGTTAGCTTGTCAAAAATATGCCAACTTAGCTAAGTCAAATGTTAAAGTAATTACTCTACCTGTTTTGCAAGTCAATATTTTGTATCAGTTAAATTATTACACTATTACCCATCTTCTTGTCGTCATGTTAATGGAAGTTTCTCAAACGTGTTCAATAGTATGCCTGAATAGTAGATCTAATAGGAATTGTTTATATATTGTCATGACGCTGGATGTCACTAATAACGGCGATGAACTTATATATGTTGCAAAATTAATAATCAAACATGTCAATTATCTAGTCAGTATTGCCTTTTTTAACACCAATGATTAATCATGATGATTTTTAAAATGTTTTGGAGGATTAAATAATAATATATATATATATATATATATATATATATATATATATATATATATATATATATATATATATATATATATATATATATATATATATATATATATATATATATATATATATATAATATAATATATATATATATATATATATATATATATATATATATTAATGTCAGTGCGAAAACACGTTTCTTTTATACTTACTTGGCAAGACCCCGACAGTATAGAAGACAGTATGGTATCGTTCCTGGTCAACAAATTCGATCTGCATATCACCAAAGCAGACATTTCCGCATGCCACCCAATCCACAAACAGCCAAGAGCAAATGAGGGTACAAGGAACGACAAACCTAACATCTTCATGAGGTTTGTGAATCAAAAAACAAAAGCACTTCTCCTCCGTTATGCCAAGAATCTCAGACACACAAACATTTACATCAACGAACATATTAAGCCTGAGAACAGCAACATCGCCAGGAAATTGAAGAACGACCAACATATCTCATCCACTTGGACACGGACCTGGACATTGTTTGAACATTTGAGGTTGACGGTCAATGGCTTTCAGTCCTGAAGGTAGAAATGTTTCCCCTTTCATTATATCAGCGATGAAGAATTTAGACATACAAATAGTGATCTTGAGATGAGTGAATCTTTGGTTACAATTTATTAAAAAACAGATATGAGTTGGATTTTAAACGTTTTGAATACACTGATTATTTGTACAGAAATTATGTTGATTATGTCGATGCAGACAATAATTTCTACAAGGACATAAAATAGATTGGTCCTATTATACAGAAGCTAACTTATTGGGTTGATTAGGAGAAATATAATATTCAAGGAGAAAATGTAATTATGCCTCTATATAAAACAATAGTTATGCCTCATTTAGAGTACTATATACAAGCTTGGAGACCATATCGTAAGAAGGATATAGCTACGTTTGAAAGAATTCAGAGGAGAGCAACTAAAATTATTCCAGATCTGAGATATATTAGCTACGAAGAACGACTGAAAGATAGTGGTTTAACAACTATGGAGACAAGGCGGTTAAGAGAAGATCAAATTGAAGTTTTTAGGATTTTAATGGGTATGAAAATATTGATAGAAACATGTTTTTCTCACTCAAGAAAGATAACAGAACTAGAGGACATAAGGTAACATAAGTAAAGGATCAGTGTAGATTGGATATCAGGAAGTACTCGTTCTCACATAGGACATTCGATGAATGGAACAAATTATCTACAGATTGTGTAAATGCTAGCAGTATGGATATGTTTATAAACAAGGTTGACACATATCTCAGGAGGGCGGGTTACACATCAATGAAAAACCTCTCGTTAAGCCAATAGTTTCCCCGTCGACTTGCCATCTGGGCCTTTGCCTTGGATGGCAATCTTGTTGAATCTTGAAAGCTATGATGTGATATGTGTGTACAGTGTTTAATCGATGTGCCATCGTCAACTAAGCAATAAACCATGTTTGTTTGTTAACAGTGCATTGTTAATATAATACATAATTATTTACAAACAAATATGTGGAGGTGTACTTTTGGTCATTCCCCAAATGTGTTGATCATGGTGTCAATTGTCAATAACTGTGTTGTTTTCTTCGTCGTCTGTCACCGCAGGTAGTCGAGGTTAAAGCTCCCGTGGAAGGCGAGGAAGGTAGAACATTGATGAAAACTTCATGTTGTTTTTCACGGGCAACTTGACTCCGTATTGTTCCATCACATGCAGCTTGAGCGCGAGAAGTGTACTGGTGCTGCATCTGGAAATCATATTCAATACCATCGATTAAGTCTCGTCATGCAAGTTAATTATAGAATCGTTGTGTTGCGACTTACTCTGAATATTAGTAGAATGTACCAATCCGATAACAATTCGTTCCATCGTTGGTACGCATTACATGTATATTCTGGAGAGAAAAACCTTCATTTTAAAACCATGTCAGTTGTCATAATTACAGCGTCCAGTCTGCGTTTATTAAATATTCCACCTTATGTGGTACTTATCAGGTTTGTCCAAAAAGCAAACCCCAAAGGTCATGTATCGAAATAGGAATATATTTTATTTTACAAAGCGCCAGATCCAAGGGTATTCGTTGCATCCATAGCATAGTTAGTAATAGGAACATTGTGTAGGGGTGCAAATGGCAAGTAGATTAAATATTAGTAAAGATATCTAAAAATAAATGTTGAATAAAACATCAATAAAATCATAGTAAAAACAATGACCACAATGTAGTCAAATTAAGTTTAAAATATAGCTAAAATGATATCGACGACATTGAAGAAAATATGTATATATGCAAATTACAAATAATTACATGTTATATTGGGCAGAGAGGGAGATACCTGTTGTAATGACATAGTCACACGCTGTAATAACATAGACACATGTTGTAATAACATTAGACACATGTCGTAATAACATAGACACATGCTGTAAGAACGTAGATACATGTTGCAATAAAGAAAATGCATTTTGTGATAACGTAGAGACATGTTGCAATAGCGTAGATGTGTGTTGTAATAACGTAGATACATGTTGTAATAACGCAAAAAAAGGTTGTAATAACGTAGAATGGAATACACTACCTATATGCGACGTCCGACCACGGGGTGGCTTCATGCCACTGGTGCACGAGGTAGACGTCCGGAAGTACAACGAACGTGAATCTGACAAAGGTAAGACACACAATGTGGGTTTCGTTAATGGCGGTAATGACCAGGTTACTGCGACGTTCTGAAACTATGAGGATGCTTCAACATTTAGCCAATCGCAAGTCAGTCCATGAAAATTTTTCAATTTGCCGCGCCCTAATAGGCAGAGACGGCTTGAGGAGCAGCACAAATTGATAACCGTAGCCGTCATATGTGCTACTACGTCAGCCGTATAATGTGTCGTGTTGATTGTAGCAAGTTCATGTGTTCTATTTATCCACCTCTGACATGATATAAGTACAATAACGCTGATAATCGGGGGAAACGGGAGTTGTGCGCAGACAAGAATGACAAACGCGAAACAGCGCGAGATTGGGGCTCGCGAAACTGCTTCGGAGGAAAGTGACGGATAACAGGTTTCAAATATATCTAGTTTATTTCTGCGGTATGGAATGTTGCAAATAGCACATTGAAAGAAACAGCATTGAGGAAAGTCAGTTAAAACTTTCAAACTGTCAGATTCGTAATGGCTGCCATCGTGTTCAATATGCACGACTCTATTTCTGTCATTGCACGAAATTCTTCTCGGCTTATGAAATAGCTTAGAAATTACAACGAGCATATGAAATATCGAAAAGTCGATTTTCCAAAACAATAATTGGCCGGATTTATGTTGGATGCAGAAAACCTCTCTATGGTCAAACGATTAACGGCACATGTTGATGTGTATGCTTCACACATCAGCACATGTAGCTAAATTGATTGTACACCGATGAATAAATAATTTATTTCCATAGAACACCTTCATCTGCATAAATGCTAAATAAGAAACACTACACAATTTGTGATTATAATATTAAGTAGCACCTTTGCGAAGTGTATCGCCCGCGAATCGTACGAGACGGTGGCGGAGTAGCACAATGAATCGTACGAGATTGTTGCGGAGTAGCACAATGAGTCGTACAAGACGGTGGCGGAGTAGCACAATGAATCGTACGAGACGGTTGCGGAGTAGCACAATGAGTCGTACAAGACGGTGGCGGAGTAGCACAGTGAATCGTACGACACGGTGGAGGAGTAGCACAGATGAACATGGCCATTAAATTTGGTCTCTGTGAGGATTGTCAATAGGAATTGTCGGTGGTTTTATACCTTACCCCTTTGCAGAGAGCTCCAATGATTGCGCAACTTTGTTGAAGTACCGGCCGACAAACATTGGGTTGAAAGGCGGTGCTTTAGACTTTTCGAGGACCAAGTACGGTTCAAACGCATCAGCCCAGTCTACCTGTGGAAAAACCGTTGTGACAATGTTATGTTCTCGATGTCCGACCGACCGACCGACCGACCGAACGACCGACCGACCGACCGACCGAACGACCGACCGACCGACCGACCGACCGACCGACCGACCGACCGACCGACCGACCGACCGACCGACCGACCGACCGACCGACCGACCGACCGACCGACCGACCGACCGACCGACCGACCGACCGACCGACCGACCGACCGATGCCGGTACATTGATGTGACATTGGCATGCTAACACATACATATACAGTCATTCATTGAAACGACACGGATTACGATCGCTACGTTGTTATCATTTAGGATATCCTCAATAGCATCAGAATGTATCTTACCGTATACGGTTTGTCGGCGTTCTTCCAACGTGGGAAGTTTGTTTGGCCTTGAGCGCCCGTTTCTTTCTCTTCTCCATCCACAATTCTAAAACTGTTAAAGGAAAACAAAAGTCAATAGTTTTGGGCCTATGCACCAATAAGAGTTATTAAAACACAACCATTTGCAATAACAATTAAGAATATCACGTCAGTGGCGTACTAGGGACACCACGTTGATCACACAGTATTTTGAGCTCATTGTCCGCGCCATACTGTTGGATAAACCAACGTCACGGGAAATATATTTGATTTGTATATACCTATTTATATGCCGTTTGGCTTCAAACTCAACTTGTTTACTAAAATATTCTCTTTCTGACACAGCAACACGTTTCGTTGATATTTTGCGTTTGCACGCATGGTGCGAGCACGCACGAACGCACGCACGAACGCACGCACGCACGCACCAACACACACACACACACACACACACACACACACACACACACACACAAACACACACACACACACACACACACACACACACACACACACACACACACACACACACACACACACACACACATTGATATTTACTGGAATGGTTTGATTGCCTTCTCTTCCCACATCTCCAAAAGGGCTGGCTTGTTCTCCGGTGTTGTAATTGCACTTTCCCTCACTTGTTCGAAAGCCGGCACAATCAGAGCCTGCAAAAGGATAATACAAACGTTCGATCTTCGATAGTGGTCGCTAGGTGTCTCTACTTTCACTCTAGGCACCAGTGGCACTTTCGGAGTCATTGCAATAATGAACACAGTAATTTACTTGAAGACTACATTACCTTCGTCAAACTTCAACTGCGATTTTCTCAGTTTCACTCCAGTGGCACTTCCAGGGTTATTGCATTGATGTATGCTTTATTTTGGTAATCATTATCATTCATAACGCTTTACAAACATACTTTTGGTAATTCGTATCTTATTAATATAGTATATTCGTGTATTTCTAATATTACTTATTCTTACAAAATGCGAACTGTACTGGCATAAAATGTATGAATTTCAAATTACCGAGATTATGAATTTCCTTTACGAAAACAATGGAGATCCAAACAATAATACTTGTTCTAACATTTGCACATCCACTGCCATTTCCATGGATCATTCTGAATATGGCTCCTCGTGTCTTACCTGATTTTCTGTGTTGACCCCTGTTCCATGGCTTAAGTAATGTTCGAGTATTTTATGCAGGTTGGGCGAAGGCATGAAATCGATATCATTCGTGAAGACATATTTTGTGATGGCGTTGTCCAGAGCTACGTTTCGCAGGTAGTTCACAGGATAGTACGACTATACGAAACAAAACTCCTGGTCTCGCATAATGTTCACCTTTGGTAGTCGTCACAAAATAATCGTGCGCATCAATGCAGTAACACACTAATGCCACACGACACAACTATTGTTTTTATCTTCGAAAGTGATCGCTAGGTTTATGTTAAACATATTGGATTTTGCGTATGAGGCGCGCATGTGCCCTTATCCAGCATATCTTGCATAGACAAATAGCGACCATTTTACCATTTTCAAAAATATCATATAAAGTTGCTGTATGACGCGTTGATGCGCAAATGTGTCTAAACAATATTAGAATTGTGCAGTTGTATTGTGGTATATTAAGTAATAAAAACAAAATGTTGCTTCGGTCAAACAGGTCTTCTGTCATACAATGCATTACCTTTGTGAGATAACTAAATTACAAAATGCAACGTTCCACACACAAATAAGAAAACTGGCATCAGGTGAAGAATTTACCTACGTACGAGGAAACATCGATATCAAATAACAGGACACTTACCCCGCTTTCATGAACCAAGTGGACACCAATGTTGCTCCTGCCTCTCCTAGCCTGTCGCAGGACCTTCTTTACGTCAACTTTGGTTCCACGTCTTACGTAGATGGCCACCGAGATAGCATCTGCAATGTTCGGTGCCAACATGACGTCACGACGACATCGATGATCGTGCTTTTGAAACGAGAGGACGTTTTAAGCCGCACTTGTCTGACAGTGCTTTATTTAACACATTCGTTATTCAACACATTCATTTCTCAAAACGGTCCGACGTCGCAACGTGTCAACAACAACAATGCAGAACAAAACGAGTTCTTCGCTGAAGTAACACGTCTTCCTTCCCGGTACTCTTCAAGCGCACAATTCTACATCGTTGGTGATGTTAACAGTATGACCGGATACAGGAAATTCGACGAAGGTTTTATGGGACAACATTCGCGCGGCAGACGGAACGTCAACGGTATAGCCATCACCGGCTTCCTCGAGGGGCACGGCCTGTATGTCTGCAACACTGCATTCCAGCACTCCGCTCGTCACAAAACAACGTGGCAAGGACAGCGCCGAGATGCGGCGACAGGTCACATTGTGCCCATATACAATGTGATCGATTTTGTCATCTGCCGACAGACGTACAAAAGGTTATTGACAGACTCTCGTTCATACGGTCCACATTGTGCTGAAATTTTCGGCAATGTCACCAGAACAACGAAAGCTGAAACGATGGCTACAGAACACGTCAGACGTCATCCGTCGAGGAGAGCTGAAGCGTCAGCGCAATACGACTTTGCGCGCTCTGCGCCGGAAAGCTCGGGATAACACCTCAACGGGACTAGACAACCTGGCGTCAGAAGTTGAACGTCTCCACGACGACGCAAACATGTTTTGTGCTGTTCCGTGATAACGAGAAAACCAGTCGCCAAGTTGACGATCTACGACGCCGCCGGACGCGTTATCTGCAACGCAGCAGAACTGAACACGCGGGTCACCGAACACTTCAGCCCCCTGTTCAGCGACCCAGCCGTGGAAGAGCTGCGAGTATTCATAGGAAGACCGTTACGACTTGCAGAACCTATTACCGCCGACGAATTCAAAAGAGCGATCTGCAAACTAAACAGCGGCCGAGCCATCGGGCATGACGACTTACCGGACGAACTCTTGACGTGTACGACTGATCTGCTAGCACACACGATCGCCAGCATCTTCAACGATGCACTGGAACACCACGAACTGCTCGACCTAGGCGACGGTGTGCAAATACTGATACAGAAGCCGGGCAAACCGATAAGCCCACTGACGAGTGTGCGCCCAACAGCACTCCGAAAGACACTGTCATTCGTCGTCCTGTCGAGGATCGAAAGTTGACGACTACCTGTCGCGAAAGCGCAGCGTCAGCGCGCGTCGGTCGAATTTCTCGGCATCTACTTGAGTCGCGCCTTCGACACCATCCGTCGCGACAATCTCCTAGACATACTGCAGACATTCCTCGGCGAGTCGGAACTGCGAATGACCCGTTCCTTCTCGCGGCCACTTCGCTCGAGCCGCGCCTGTCAACAGGCCATTGTCAGTAGTTCACAACTACGATTGGCACGCCGTAAGGCGACAGCCTCAGTCCGGTATTGTTCCCAGTTTACCAGGAAGCGGTACTTCAATCACGCCTTCCGACGCGCCCACCAATCGACGCCAGCCTACCGTTGGACGTCGAATACGCGGATGACACTGATTTTATTAGCTCATCACTTCCGTTCCTGGTACTGACGAGTGTGCGCCAGATAGTCTTACTATCAGCACTCCGAAAGGCACTGTCACTCATCGTCCTGCGAGGATCGCGCCGAAAGTTGACGACTACCTGTCGCCGTCGCAATCAGGATTCCGAAGCGGAAACAACATGGAAACATGGGGCCTGAAGAAATCAGAGCTCAGACGTCTGGACTCGTACCACCGTCGTCACCTACGCCAGGTCGTCGGCATTCATCGGCCACACTGTATATCGAACGAGGCACTGTATTACCGTTGCCGATGCCGCTCCATCCGTGAAGCCATCCTGACGGCCCGATGGAGTCTGTTCGGGCACGTGCTCCGTATGCCACCCGATGCTTCCTCTCAGTGTACGATCAACTGTTTCGTGGACTCAGGCGTCACGTCATGCAGGGGTCGACCGCGGACGACACTGCCGACGGTGTTGAAGGCGGATCTGGGACACATCGGTCGTAAACTACGCTGCCCGCCGATGTCGATGGTCGCGCGCACTCGACCGTGGACAGTGGCGAGAGTTGGGGCGGGAACTTAAGACATGAGAGTGTCGCATAAGAATCGGAGAAAATGCCTTTACTATTTGTTACTTTATTATTTATTATTTTTAGTAACACTTTAATTGACTTCATTAGTAATTGTTTTAAACACTCTTTTATGATATGGACATTTTAATCATTTATTTATTTATATATTTATTAATTAACTTTTAAAACTGTCATGGCACATTCTATGGAATGGCATAAGCGAAACACGCGTGAGTAATATCACGTCTGCCTCGCGAAAATGCATTTAATATTAATGAAATAATACAAATGAATCATAATATTTAATCAAAATAAACTTGAAACAGTGTAGATTAGATATCAGAACGAACTGATTAACACAGATAAAATAAATAAATATAACTGAGAATAATCTAGTTTGTACCTTTCCACAACCGAGCGAGGTTGGCCAGTCTTTGGAGGCGTTCACTGTCCAGTTGGGTGACAAGTGTCACAGTGCTGCGTTTTGTCACAGACATGTTCTGTTTCAGTATGTTCACTGTCACCTTCCGCGTCATCTGCACAGCGTCGAAGTAGCTGTTGCACTCGCCCGGCTGACTAGCTGGAAGACATGGACACTGTCAATAAACACGACAGCTACGAAGGGGAAGTTATCTACATTGTATCTATGTTTGTGGTATTTATATTTCCAAATGTCTTGCAAAGGTTCTGCTAAGTTTGAATTAACAACCTGCAGCAGAATGTACAATTCGACTGAAAACAAGGTGAGTGGTCCAAGGTTTAAATTGTGAAAGATGTGCTTCCCTATTGCATATATATATATATATATATATATATATATATATATATATATATATATATATATATATATATATATATATATATATATATATATATATATATATAATACATCAATATTCAACAATAATTAAAGTTTGCCTTCACGCATAAGCACACGAGACTAAACCAGTCCATTGACTAAGTCACAAGAGATATTATGACAGTGATACAAACACTTGCTGGCAATTAAGCCCCGTGTTGACTTTATCCTTTGAACATACGCATAATTGTTCTACTTTTCGTAGACCCTGAACTGACATCAAAGAACTGTTGTGATAGGATGACCTGTCAATAAATCACTGCCCTGGACCGGCTATACAAAGTATTTACCTGACAACTTCTTCTTAGCTTCGTGTGCCATTTTACGGACGGGTGGAAGGGCGGTGACTGCAGCGTCGGCATTCGGGTGGAGATCGGAAGAATATATGACAGACGTTATTTGTTGTGCATACCTGCACGTATGTCACGCATGAACGCGCATGGGTGGGTGCGTGATGCCTCCATATAGTTCACGACGGCTTTTGTGGCGTTGCGCTACATTAACTAATGGTAACTAATAGGATCATGCATAACTCATAACATCTAATCATGACAAAACACCACATTTTGCATTGTGGATATCTCAAGCTCTTCTCTTTCATTGTCATTCACTGTCAGCTCTCATCTGTAGATCTGAAGATAAACATGTTAGATGGGTGTTATTGTACATAATATATACGTACATGGCGGTGTGTGTGTGTGTGTGTGTGTGTGTGCGTGCGTGCGTGCGTACGTGCTTGCGTGCGTGCGTGCGTGCGTTTACAACAATTTTAAGCTTTATGCCAGGTTATAGTCATATCATCTAATCATTGTGAACTTATTTAGGGGATTTCATTTGATGAAACAAACATGACACTCCGAGTGTTATATATAATGCATGTTTCTAGTAGTCGAATTCAAGTGGTTCACACCGCTGGTCAAGCGAATAGGGAAAACGGAATTTATTGGTACGAAACACCGAACATAGACCACGAAACAAAACAAGTTATATACCTGTGTTATTTGTTGTGAAGCGATACATCACGTGATAGCCAGTCACAGCGAGCATTACCGCGAAACACACATTCACCCGCCTGGGTAGTCTACAGCAGTATCGTCGACGCGACATGTTACCTGTAAAAGTCACATTCGTCCAAAATATATCCAACGTTTAGGCATCCAGCGTGCACAAGCATTAACGCAGACGTAACTGAAACTTTTATTTAAGATGGGATTGTTTAAAAACAGACACCATTTATGGATGGGTGACACATGGATCAGTATCTCGCTGTCTCCCTCTATCTGTATGTCTGTCTGTCTGTCTGTCTCTCTCTCTCTCTCTACCCTCTCTCTCTCTCTCTGTCTCTCTCTCTCTCTACAGACAGAGAGACAGAGAGACAGAGACAGAGAAAGACAGACAGAGACAGAGAGAGACAGACAGAGACAGACAGAGATACAGACAGACAGAGGTTCAAAGACACAGAAAGAGACAGAGAGAGAGACAGACACCGTATGTATTGTGCTCTTACAAAAGAGTCTCCGCTGCTTCGAGTTGTCCGTTTGTGTCGTCGTCTCGTCGTGTGATCTCCTGTTACACCCCATGGCGCCGTTCCTCAACGTGATGGGTGACTCTGCGCTCCTCCTCGCCTTCATTGCATGCATCATTCGGCGAGTGTAGGCAGCCGTTGGGATTAGGGCTAGCGGGAGAATACATGTGTAAGAGTCAACATAGAGATATGAAACAAGCGAAGTGGGAGCGTTTCACAAGCACGCACGCACGCACGCACGCACGCACACACACACACACACAAACACACACACACACACACACACACTCATACCCTTGATGTCCCGTATTTCCAGTTAAACAATTGTTTGAACCGTTCGACGAATTGATATGTGTAGTGTTGAAACATCAGGTATATTAGTTGTTGGTAATCTGATTGTAACCATGCATAGTAACGAGCCTTTTGGCGTATTCATATGTGTATTTTTCCGGAGGCGACACCGTGTATTAAGTAGTAACTCTACTGCGTTTTTCTAAAGCCCGACATACGTATGCCGACCCGTCTACTGTGGCCTCCAGCTTGTACCGTGGGACTACCAGCAATCACCGAACGACAGATCGAACACTACAGATAGGTGAGTACGGTGTCAGAAGATCAGTTACGTACCCTGGTGCAAGGCCACGCAACACGGCAAAGATCAGTTACGTACCCTGGTGCAAGGCCACGCAACACGGCAAAGATCAGTTACGTACCCTGGTGCAAGGCCACGCAACACGGCAAAGATCAGTTACGTACCCTGGTGCAAGGCCACGCAACACGGCAAAGATCAGTTACGTACCCTGGTGCAAGGCCACGCAACACGGCAAAGATCAGTTACGTACCCTGGTGCAAGACGGCAAATGACGCCGAAATGTTACATTTCCTGTGGACTAAACGTTGTCGTTCAAGAATGTACCATTTGTCACTGAATGATTAACACTGTGGGTGGCCTGGTACAAACTGTGTAGGGGCCTGGTACAAACTTTATGGGGCCTATTCCAAACTTTGTGGGGTCTGGTACAAACTTTGTGGAGGCCCGGTACAAAATATGTGGTGGCCTGTTAAAAACTTTGTGGGGGACCTGGTACACACTCTGTGTAGGCCTGGTACAAGCTGTGTGGGGCCTGGTACAGAATTTGTGTGGGCCTGATATAAACTTTGTCGAGGCCTGGTACAACTTTGTGGGGGCCTATTACAGACGTTTGTGGGGCCATGCTGAGTGCGTGAAAGACGGAGACCGATACGTGAGGCATTGACTATGGATGGAACCCTATAACGTAGCGTTTATTCAACTATGCTTGAGCATAGGCATTCATATATTGTTGACGATGACGGCTTACAAACATACATAAAAGAAAATGTAGCGTATGGTGACTAACAAGAACATACAGCGTACAACGCGTTTTGGCAACTCTGCAGTCCGACAAAATCTCTTTTTGTGGAGGACCTGGTACGGGTGTACCATTTGTACCACAGTACGGGTGTACCATTTGTACCACGGTACGGGTGTACCATTTGTACCACAGTACGGGTGTACCATTTGTACCACAGTACGGGTGTACCATTTGTACCACGGTCATACATCGTGTGCACTATTGTGAATACAGTTGAACAAAATTATTGTGCGGCTTGGCCTCTAACAAAGAGTCTGCTCTTAATGTGGAACTCTTTGGAAGTTTGTACGTGGAACGGGTTGACAAAAGATGAGATGTGGCTGTGACAACATTACAATATGTCAAAAGAAAGATCGTCTGTTCGACACTTTAAAAAAGTGACTGATGTGCAGTGCCTGGTGCAAAATGGTTGAACTCGGACGAACTGGCTTTGACCCACTGTGTGTACATGGTCTGGTTGGTGTTTAAATTTTCGAGTTACAAAATAGTCCAACTGCGATCTCCATCCTACATGTATTAAAGAATTGTGCCCTTTATTGTTTGATACTGCCCGCGCCAATTATGCTCGGTCCCTTTCCGCCTATTTACTGACACTTGTCAACATTTACGTTCTCACAAAGCAGCCGACAATTTGCTGAGTAACTGCAGTACAGGTCACGTGACTCAGCTCCATGATATCCAGTTGACTTGACAAATGAACTGACAATCATTCGCAAGGTGAAATCACACCTGAGGTATGTCATGGCTGGCATGGTGGATTCCGAAGATTGTAGACACAGATAGCGGCTTTCTAGAATGCCATCAATCTCTTTAGTGGTTCCCCGTCGTCTAGTAACCCCTGTTTAATTGCTAGCAGCATGAATATGTTTACAAACAAGGTTGACATATATCTCAAGAGGGCTGGTTACACTTAGATGAAACATTTTGGACTCTCGATAAGCCAATGGCTTCCTTGTCCATTTGCCACCAGGGCCTTTGCCTTGGATGGCAATCTTTTTAAATCTTGTTAAATCAGAGCAGTTTGTGAACATGCTATATCAATGCGCAATTAGGCCGCAATAACATGTACTGAATCCAAATTTAATAGAGAGTCCATAGTGATAATTGAACCCATAACGGACCCTAGTCTGACATCATATTCGATTTGTATTATCCGCCAATACTTACAGTATGTGACCCCTGTTCGACATGTATGACTCCAGCCACTGAGGTTCGACTGTTCGACATGTATGACTCCAGCCACTGAGGTGCAGAGCCCTTTACTCCTGTGCTGCACAGTTGGCTGTGTAGAATCGAATGGTCAACAGCGTCACACTGAGCAGCATAACTAGCACACCTTTCCTTCTGTCCATGGAATAGTATAGATCAACCTGAATGTTATACTCACCACCGTCCAACCCCCGCCTCAGCGCCGTCTCAGTGTTAAGGGCTCGTCTAAAGTGTCCAGAAATTGTCGTTTTTGCTGGCTAGACCACTGCCGCTTTGACACCAATAAACAGTCGTTTTTCTTGGGTCAGGGTCAAATGTATTTTTAGAATGGAACTTGTTGCGCGTTTAACGTCAGCCGACACCGAGCCAGACATGAATGACGTGTTAATGATTGTGATCAGTGCGGGTGCATGTGTTCAGCATGGGTGCATGACTATCAATGTTTACCGTTCCATAAAAAAGAGGGCGCGTCGTATTTAGTCATACAGAAGATCGCATTGACTGTACAAGAAAACTCTCAGTGAACGTAAAGCGGACATTTTGTTGACAACTTAACCTCTCTTGGATCCGGCACACCCGCCTTCTTGACAGCCCACTAAACATCCGCCTCGGTAACTAACGGGCGTCTTTCTGAGCGTGTCTTATCAAACACGTATCTCGCTGCTCGGTAGGTACAAATTGAGCGTGCGTACTTGATGTACGACTATACAGCAGTGAGGTGTGACCGATATACACCGTGCATGTGATGAGACTAAACACTTTCCACGTGCATTGCCTCAGAACAGTACTAGATGTTCGCTGGCTGGGTCAAGTTATAAGTGAGGGTCTCATTATATAGATGCTTCGTAGATGTTCACAAAGGTGACCTGAAATCCCACCCGAAATATGGTTCATACAGACCGACACACAACAGCTAGACCGCGGCTAGACCACGGATACACTACGGCTAGGCAACGGATAAACCACGGCTAGACTGCGGCTAGACCACGGATGTACTATGTCTAGACCACGGCTAGACTACAGCTAGACCACGTATAAACCATGGCTAGACCACGGCTACACCACGGCTAGACCAAGGCTAGACCACGGATGTACTATGTCTAGACCACGGCTAGACCACAGCTAGACCACGTATAAACCATGGCTAGACCACGGCTACACCACGGCTAGACCAAGGCTAGACCACGGATACACGGACGGTGATACTAAACCCGGGCGGGCGCGGGTAAGGTCGCTCTGACCCCAGTGTCAAGTAAACTTGCATGAATGCTTTCAATGACAGTCAACAGCGCAGTGTTCACGCGGAAGTGTATGGATTACAAGACATATCATTACAATAAGTATTCTTTCGGTGGTTCGTCAAGGAGCAACACGATTGGTTTCAACATATTTATGCATCTTTGTTGTTAGTATATATTCGCTGTTTATAAATTGTCGAAAATACAGAAATTTATTGTGGCCGAAGCTTGTTTGATGTATGAATAAGGAAACGATGGATCCGTATAAAAAGGTTGGTAATGGGCATAGTTTATTGCCAATTGGTATGCACTTCAAGCATACCAGGAATATAAAATGAACATATCAAGCATTGTATACACGAGCCTTAGCTAAAACAATGCAATATATATATATATATATATATATATATATATATATATATATATATATATATATATATATATATATATATATACAATGCATGAAACTGCTACTATACATGACATCAAAGGTGAGGGGCAATCTGCCGCAATATACAATACATGATATTGCTAATATAAATGACATTACAGGTGAGATGCAATATGCCAGCCTTGCTGAAACAATTGTATTGTTATTGGTATTGTTGTACACAATGGTATTGGTATTGTTGTACACAATGACAAACAGTAGACAATAGTATGTAAAAAAAAATCTATATCGCTTATGAGGTATGGAAGAGGAGCGGTGGTGGTCACAGCAAGATACAAGCGAATTCAAAACAATACAACTTACTTCGGTAATTCTCAAACCCGGTCTGAACTGCATGGGCTAGCTATCCCATGATGCCCTGCAGTGCGTGTCATAGGGGTGTTAGGATGTAACCGGGTTTGGATCATAGCACCATCCATAACAAGACATAATAGCACCATTCATAACAAGACATAATAGCACCATCCATAACAAGACATAATAGCACCATCCATGACAAGACATAATAGCACCATCCATAACAAGACATAATAGCACCATCCATAACAAGACACAATAGCACCATCCATAACAAGACATAATAGCACCATCCATAACAATACATAATAGCACCATCCATAACAAGACATAATAGCACCATCCATAACAAGACATAAAATTACTTCTGGCTATGCCATAAGTTGTCATTTAAGTGAATTAACTCATGTACATTAATGTGGTTGGTAAAGCATCACGGTACGTTTCGAAGAAAAACTATGATGGGGAAAGGGATAATTGCAACAGGGATAAATTGTAACAAATGTAATTTATATGAAGAATTGACGATAGATGGAGCCCACAACAACGCACTACTTTATTGGATCGATAGAAAAGTGGCTGTTTGTGGACCATCGATTGGCCTGTCTTACTTACTGATTTGTTGTTTGTTTCGGAGAATATGTGTGATAAATCCAAGTAACCTTTGCAGAATGAAAAAGCCTGAACACTGACCCTTGTGCACTGGCAACGATGTGACGATGCGAATATTATACATTTATTTTACATCTATGTTTACACTACATTCGTAGTAATGTGCCTTATTTGTTCTATACCTATTGTTGAGCCTTGCTAGGCGGTAGTCGCAGCAATGTACACTACCTTAGGTAATTGGCCAGGCTGTAATGATTACTGAAGCGTATCACCAATCCCTGACCGGTAGATTCTCGGGAATGGTGATTATGGTCACTATGCGGTCGGCGTCAACTAGTGTGACTGTGTTCAGTGTTAGCCTCAGGCGAAGACCTATTTATTGTTCACCTTAGCGCGCACAGGCTACGCGAGAGCTCCGCAGCCACACCTATGGCATAAATCCCAAACCGACTTCAGACTGTCCGCATATTCGCGACTGACTGGCCGACGTGTACGGACTGTAAACAACACGAAACCGAATTTCTGCCGCTCGAGTTTTTCACTCCGGCGTTTTTTTTAAGCGGTGGCTTTATTGTCATATGACGACCGATATATATATATATATATATATATATATATATATATATATATATATATATATATATATATATATATATATATATATATATATATATATATATATATATATATATATATATTCTCCCAATTCTCCCAGTCCTCCAAATCCTCCCAATTCTCCCAGTCCTTCCAGTCCTCACAATCCTCCCAATCCTCCAAATTCTACCAGACCTTCCAATCCTCCCAGTCCTCACAATCCTTCCATTTCTCCCTATCTTCCCAATTCTTTCAATCCTTCTGGTCCTCCAAGTCCTCACAATCCTCCAAACCCTTCCAATCCTTCCAGTCCTTCCAATCCTCACAATCCTCCCAATCCTTCTATTCCTCCCAATCCTCCAAATTCTACCAGACCTTCCAATCCTCCCAGTCCTCACAATCCTCCCAATCCTTCCATTCCTCCCAATCCTCCCAATCCTTCCAATCCTTCCAATCCTCCCAGTCCTCCCAATCCTTCCAGTCCTCCCAGTCCTCCCAATCCTCCCAATCCTTCCAATCCTCCCATCTCAGTCGCGGTCTTTCTCCTCTTTGTCTACCCTCAGCTCTGGGCGTATCCGCCCTATTCATTAACCGTTCCCCTTCCATTCGTCCCACGTGTCCAGCGCACTTTACCCGACTACACACGCACGCACGCACGCACGCACGCACGCACACACACACACACACGCTTGCACGCACGCACGCAAACACGCATGCACACACACACACGCATACATACATATCAACCCAAAATACATTTTGTTTTATTCTGTCCTCAGCACACATTGTTATGGCGATGTCCATGTCAAGTGGTGCGACGTCAGAATTAATGTCGCCAGTGCGGTCATCAGGTGTTCCAGTTGTCGAGATAACGGCACACGATCTGTCAGGTGAATGCTTTATGTACGAGTAGATTATTGTTATAGCGGCAACAGAAATGGATCACGTCGCTGGTAGATTGTATTAACACGGTGTCGTGTTGTAATCTACATTAATTTATTAACGTCATTACAACGAATGCCTATTTTCACCATTAAGACCTTTTTACCACCGTTACAGCACATTGTTGTGATGTTCGAAAACCCTCTGGTTTTGTCAATTTGGTTTAACGGTACAAGAACCGCACAGAATGAAGGATGCTGATTTTAAGAACATAACGGTACAAGAACCGCACAGAATGAAGGACGCTGATTTTAAGAACATAACGGTACAAGAACCACACAGAATGAAGGACACTGATTTTAAGAACATAACGGTACAAGAACCGCACAGAATGAAGGACGCTGATTTTAAGAACATAACGGTACAAGAACCACACAGAATGAAGGACACTGATTTTAAGAACATAACGGTACAAGAACCGCACAGAATGAAGGACACTGATTTTAAGAACATAACGGTACAAGAACCGCACAGAATGAAGGACGCTGATTTTAAGAACATAACGGTACAAGAACCGCACAGAATGAAGGACACTGATTTTAAGAACATAACGGTACAAGAACCGCACAGAATGAAGGACGCTGATTTTAAGAACATAACGGTACAAGAACCGCACAGAATGAAGGACACTGATTTTAAGAACATAACGGTACAAGAACCGCACAGAATGAAGGACGCTGATTTTAAGAACATAACGGTACAAGAACCGCACAGAATGAAGGACACTGATTTCTTGCCACACTGACAGGAGTTCTAGCGTCAGTCGAATTCCTCACTGGAGTGTGGCGAGCAGGCGAACAGAAGCTTGCTGCATCTGTGTTCTGTTCGACCAATGGAATGTTTTTATTGGCCACAACACCAGTGCGGTGGACACTACATTGATTACCCTTTTAGAAATGTTTGTATATAGACTGTTCGCGTTAATCACAGCATAGACTGAATAGTAAACCAACCGTGTCATTATATTATTGAGACGTTTGTATTGTCCACCCAGGAATTGATGGTGTCAGTATATTATTGGGGTATTTGTAATGTCCGCACCCACCCAGCGGATAATGGAGCTGTAATGTTCTTCGAGCATAATAAATTATGTGATATCTGCCCTTGAGTTAATGGGGATATGTATGTATGTATGTATGTATGTATGTATGTATGTATGTATGTATGTATGTATGTATGTACGTATGTACGTATGTACGTATGTACGTATGTACGTATGTGCGTATGTATGTATGTATGTGCATATGTATGTGCATGTGTGCATATGCATGCGTGCGTGCGTGCGTGCGTGCGTGCGTGCGTGCGTGCGTGCGTGCGTGCGTGCGTGCGTGCGTGCGTGCCGGCTTACGCTATAGCCTAGACGTTACGCTGTGGCTTGAAACTCTTTAATCAATATGCTTAGCCCAATACGCTGGATGTCACTAATAACGGCGATGAACTTTTAGATGTTGCAAATTTAATAATTAAACATGTCAATTATCTAGTCAGTATTGCCTTTTTTAGCACCCATGATAAATCATGATGATTTTTACAGATGTTTTGGAGGATTAAATAAAAAAAATATATAATTATATATATATATATATATATATATATATATATATATATATATATATATATATATATATATATATATATATATATATATATATATATATATATAATACAGTATATATATATATATATATATATATATATATATAATACAGTCGGAAGGACCGGGCTATGGCAGCTACTGAGGAAATATGGATGCCCAGAGAAATTCACAACCATGATCGAGGCTCTACATACGGGAATGATGGCGAATGTGAGTGTTGGAGGGGAAGTCTCGGAAACGTTCGGTGTTACCAATGGTGTCAAACAAGGCTGTGTACTGGCCCCCACGCTCTTCTCCATCTTCCTATCAGCAATACTCGTCGAGGCTTTCCGAGGCATGGGAGATGGCGTCTATATACAGTCTAGACAGAGCGCTGACCTATTCAACGTCGCACACTTCAGAGCGAAGACCAAGACTACCCAGATACTTGTGAGAGAGCTGCTATACGCAGATGACAGTGCACTGGTTGCCCACTCTGCTGAAGAGATCCAGAGAAGAGTGGATGCTTTCTCCGATGCATCAAAGAAGTTCGGCCTGAAGATTAACATCAAGAAGACGGAAGTCCTGTACCAACCCAACTCTACAAGAACCCGAGAGGAGGATATCATGGTTGATGGAAACAAGCTGAACTCTGTTCCGGAATTCACCTACCTCGGAAGCACTATATCAAGTGATGGACGCATTGATGCTGAAATACAGAGGAGGATGGCCAAGGCTAGCGCATCTTTCGGCCGATTACGCCAGAGACTCTGGAACAACCACCATGTGTCCACGCGGGTCAAAGGCAAGATCTATCGCGCAATTGTGCTATCCACCTTACTATACGGAGCCGAGGCCTGGACAGTGTACAGACGACAGGTGAAAAAGCTG
Organism: Lamellibrachia columna; assembly: GCA_963662155.1. NCBI lineage: Eukaryota > Metazoa > Annelida > Polychaeta > Sabellida > Siboglinidae > Lamellibrachia > Lamellibrachia columna. The sequence goes on from OY759274.1 coordinate 17,351,343, forward strand.
CATGCCTTCATGATGCGACATCTGCGTTCGATCATGAGGCTAACCTGGAAGGACAAAGTGACAAACAAGGAAATACTCGATCGGATAGGGCTGCCCTCTATGGAAGATCTTCTGATCAAAAAGAATCTCCTGTGGACTGGACACCTCATGAGGATGTCATCAGACAGGCTACCAAAGCAGATCCTCTACTCTCAATTGTCTTCTGGTCACAGACAGAGAGGACGCCCTCGTCTCAGGTTCAAGGATACCATCAAGAGAAACCTCAAGCTGAGAGACATAAAGACCGACTCATGGACATCACTCTCACAGCAGAGAACTAAATGGAGTGCGGCGGTCAAGAAATGAAAGCAGTCTTTGTCGCATAGCGACTGACAGCATGATGATGATATATAAATATATATACATATATATATATGTAAATGTATATGTATATGTATATATATATGCATATATATATATATATATATATATATATATATATATATATATATATATATATATATATATATATATATATATATATATATATATATATATATATATATATATATATTAATGTCAGTGCGAAAACTCGTTTCTTTTCTACTTACTTACTTACTTGGCAAGAACCCGACAGTATAGAAGACAGTGTGGTATCGTTCCTGGTCAACAAATTCGATCTGCATATCACCAAAGCAGACATTACCGCATGCCACCCAATCCACAAACAGCCAAGAGCAAATGGGGGTACAAGGAACGACAAACCTAACATCATCATGAGGTTTGTTAATCTAAAAAACAAAAGCACTTCTCCTCCGTAATGCCAAGAAACTCAGACACACAAACATTTACATCAACGAACATATTAAGCCTGAGAACAGCAACATCGCTCAGGTGGCCAGGTAATTGAAGAAAGACCAACATATCTCATCCACTTGGACACGGACCTGGACATTGTTTGAACATTTGAAGTTGACGGTCAATGGCTTTCAGTCCTGAAGGTATAAATGTTTCCCCTTTCATTATATCAGTGATGAAGAATTTAGACATACAAATAGTGATCTTGAGATGAGTGAATCTTTGGTTACAATTTATGTGAAAACAGATATGAGTTCGATTTTAAACGTTTTGAATACACTGACTATTTGCACAGAAAGTATGTTGACTATGTCGACGCAGACAATAATTTTTACAAGGACATAAAATAGACTGGTCCTATTATACAGAAGCTAAATTCTTGGGTTGATTAGGAGAAATATAATATTCAAGGAGAAAAGGTAATTATACCTCTGTAAAAAACAATAGTTATGCCTCATTTAGAGTACTGTATACAAGCTTGGAGACCATGTCGTAAGAAGGATATAGCTACGCTTGAAAGAATACAGAGGAGAGCAACTAAAATTATTCCAGATCTGAGATATATTAGCTACGAAGAACGACTGAAAGAAAGTGGTTTAACAACTATGGAGACAAGTTAAGAGAAGATCAAATTGAAGATTTTAGGATTTTTAATGAGTATGAAAATATTGATAGAAACATGTTTTTCTCACTCAAGAAAGATAGTAGAACTAGAAGACATAAGGTAACATAAGTAAAGGATCAGTGTAGATTGGATATCAGGAAGTACTCGTTCTCACAGAGGACTATCAATGAATGGAACACATTATCTACAGATAGTGTCAAAGCTATCAGCATGAATATGTTTAAAAACAAGGTTGACACGTATCTCAGGAGTGAAAAAAGTTAAAACCTCTCGTTAAGCCAATGGTTTCCCCGTCGACTTGCCATCTTGGTCATTGCCTTGGATGGCAATCTTGTTGCATCTTGTATTTTGACAGCTGTGATGTGATATGTGTGTACAATGTTTAATCGATGTACCATCGTCAAGTAAGCAATAAACCGTGTTTATTTGTTAACAGTGCATTGTTAATATAATACATAATTATTTACAAAGAAATATATGGAGGTGAACTTTTTGGTCATTCCCCAATTGTGTTCATCCTGGTGTCAATTGTCAATAACTGTGTTGTTTTCTTAGTTCCCGCGACAATCACTGGAAGGTAAAGACATCGTCTGTCACCGCAGGTAGTCGAGGTTAAAGCTCCCGTGGAAGGCGAGGTAGGTAGAACAATGACGAAAACTTCATGTTGTTTTTCACGGGCAACTTGACTCCGTATTGTTCCATCACATGCAGCTTGAGCGCGAGAAGTGTACTGGTGCTGCATCTGGAAATCATATTCAATACCATCGATTAAGTCTCGTCATGCAAGTTAATTATAGAATCGTTGTGTTGCGATTTATTCTTAATATTAGTAGAATGTACCAATCCAATAACAATTCGTTCCATCGTTGGTACGCATTACATGTATATTCGGGAGAGAGAAACCTTCATTTTAAAACCATGTCTGTGGTCATAATTACAGCGTCCAGTCTGCGTTTATTAATTATTCCACCTTACGTGGTACTTATCAGGTTTGTCCAAAAAGCAAAGCCCCAAAGGTCATGTATCGAAATAGTAATATATTTTATTTTACACAGTGCCAGATCCAAGGGTATTCATCACATAGCATAGTTACTAATAGGAACACTGTGTAGGGGTGCAAATTGACAAATAGATTAAACATTATTAATGATATCTAAAAATAAATGTTGAATAAAACATCAATAAAATAATAGTAAAAACAATGGCCACAATGTAGTCAAATTAAGTTTAAAATATAGCTAAAATGATATCGACGACATTGAAAGAAAATATGTATATATGCAAGTTATACATGGTATATTGGGCAGAGATGGAGATACATGTTGTAATGACATAGTCACACGCTGTAATAACATAGACACATGTTGTAATAACATTAGACACATGTCGTAATAACACAGACACATGTTGTAAGAACGTAGATACATGTTGCAATAAAGAAAATGCATTTTGTGATAACGTATAACGTAGAGACATGTTGCAATAGCGTAGATATGTGTTGTAATACCGTAGATACATGTTGTAATAACGCAAAAAAAGGTTGTAATAACGTAGAATGGAATACACTACCTATATGCGACGTCCGACCACGGGGTGGCTTCATGCCACTGGTGCACGAGGTAGACGTCCGGAAGTACAACGAACGTGAATCTGACAAAGGTAAGACACACAATGTGGGTTTCTTTAATGGCGGTAATGACCAGGTTACTGCGACGTTCCGGAATTATGAGGATGCTTCAACATTTGGGCAATCCATACATTTTTTTTCATTTACAGCGCCCTAATCGTCAGAGACGTCTTGAGGAGCAGCACAAATTGATAACCGTAGCCGTCATATGTGCTACTACGTCAGCCGTATAATTTGTCGTGTTGATTGTAGCAAATTCAAAGTTAGTGACTGTGTGTTCTAATTATCCACCCTGACATGATTTAAATATAATAACGCTGATAATTCTGAGACAAGAATCATAAACGCGAAACAGCGCGACATTGGGGCTCGCGAAACTGCTTCGGAGGAAAGTGACGGATAACAGGTTTCAAATATATCTAGTTTATTTCTGCGGCATGGAATGTTGCATAATAAATACGGGGTGGCTTCATGCCACTGGTGCACGAGGTAGACGTCCGGAAGTACAACGAACGTGAATCTGACAAAGGTAAGACACACAATGTGGGTTTCGTTAATGGCGGTAATGACCAGGTTACTGCGACGTTCTGAAACTATGAGGATGCTTCAACATTTAGCCAATCGCAAGTCAGTCCATGAAAATTTTTCAATTTGCCGCGCCCTAATAGGCAGAGACGGCTTGAGGAGCAGCACAAATTGATAACCGTAGCCGTCATATGTGCTACTACGTCAGCCGTATAATGTGTCATGTTGATTGTAGCAAGTTCATGTGTTCTAATTATCCACCTCTGACATGATATAAGTACAATAACGCTGATAATCGGGGGAAACGGGAGTTGTGCGCAGACAAGAATGACAAACGCGAAACAGCGCGAGATTGGGGCTCGCGAAACTGCTTCGGAGGAAAGTGACGGATAACAGGTTTCAAATATATCTAGTTTATTTCTGCAGCATGGAATGTTGCATAATAAATAGCATATTGAGAGAAACAGCATAGAGGAAAGTCAGTTAAAACTTTCAAACTATCAGATTCGTAATGGCTGCCATCGTGTTCAATCTGCTCGGCTCTATTTCTGTCATTGCACGAAATTTTTCTCGGCTTACGAAATAGCTTAGGAATTTCAACGAGCATGTGAAATATCGAAAAGTCGATTTTCCAAAACAATCATTGGCCGGATTTATGTTGGATGCAGAAAACCTCGCTATGGTCAAACGATTAACTGCACATTTTGACGTGTATGCTTCACACATCAGCACATGTAGCTGAATTGATTGTACACCGATGAATAAATAATTTATTTCCATAGAACACCTTCACCTGCATAAATGCTAAATTGGAAACACTACACAATTTGTGATTCTAATATTTTAGTAGCACCTTTGCGAAGTGCATCGCCCGCGAATCGTACGAGACGGTGGCGGAGTAGCACAATGAATCGTACGAGACGGTGGCGGAGTAACACAATGAATCGTACTAGATGGTTGCGGAGTAGCACAATGAGTCGTACGAGACGGTGGCGGAGTAGCACAATGAATCGTACGACACGGTGGAGGAATAGCACAATTAATCGTACGAGACGGTTGCGGAGTAGCACAATGAATCGTACGAGACGGTGGCGGAGTAGCACAATGAATCGTATGACACGGTGGTGGAGTAGCACAAATATTCGGACATGGCCATTAAATTTGGTCTCTGTGAGGATTGTCAATAGGAATTGTCGGTGGTTTTATACCTTACCCCTTTGCAGAGAGCTCCAATGATTGCGCAACTTTGTTGAAGTACCGGCCGACAAACATTGGGTTGAAAGGCGGTGCTTTAGACTTTTCGAGGACCAAGTACGGTTCAAACGCATCTGCCCAGTCCACCTGTGGAAAAACCGTTGTGACAATGTTATGTTCTCGATGTCCGACCGACCGACCGACCGACCGACCGACCGACCGACCGACCGACCGACCGACCGACCGACCGACCGACCGACCGACCGACCGACCGACCGACCGACCGACCGACCGACCGACCGACCGACCGACCGACCGACCGACCGACCGACCGACCGACCGACCGACCGACCGACCGACCGACCGACCGACCGACCGACCGACCGACCGACCGACCGACCGACCGACCGACCGACCGACCGACCGACCGACCGACCGACCGACCGACCGACCGACCGACCGACCGACCGACCGACCGACCGACCGACCGAACGACCGACCGACCGACCGACCGAACGACCGACCGACCGACCGACCGACCGATGCCGGTACATTGATGTGACATTGGCATGCTAACACATACATACACAGTCACTCATTGAAATGACACGGATTACGATCGCTACGTTGTTATCATTTAGGATATCCTCAATAGCATAAGCATGTATCTTACTGTATACGGTTTGTCGGCGTTCTTCCAACGTGGGAAGTTTGTTTGGCCTTGAGCGCCCGTTTCTTTCTCTTCTCCATCCACAATTCTAAAACTGTTAAAGGAAAACAAAAGTCAATAGTTTTGGGCCTATGCACCAATAAGAGTTACTAAAACATAACCATTTGCAACAACAATTAAGAATATCACGTCAGTGGCTTACTAGGGACACCATGTTGATCGCACAGTATCTTGAGCTCATTGTCCGCGCCATACTGTTGGATAAACCAACGTCACGGGAAATATATTTGATTTGTATATACCTAATTATATGCCGTTTGGCTTCAAACTCAACTTGTTTACTAAAATATTCTCTTTCTGACACAGCAACCCGTTTCGTTGATATTTTGCGCTTGCACACATAAACACGCACGCATGGTGCGAGCACGCACGAACGCACGCACGAACGCACGCACGCACGAACGCACGCACCCCCCCCCCCACACACACACACACACGCACGCACGCACGCACGCACGCACGCACGCACGCACGCACACACACACACACACACACACACACACACACACACACACACGCACATTGATATTTACTGGAATGGTTTGATTGCCTTCTCTTCCCACATCTCCAAAAGGGCTGGCTTGTTCCCCGGTGTTGTAATTGCACTTTCCCTCACTTGTTCGAAAGCCGGCACAATCAGAGCCTGCAAAAGGATAATACAAACGTTCGATCTTCGATAGTGGTCGCTAGGTGTCTCTACTTTCACTCTAGGCACCAGTGGCACTTTCTGAGTCATTGCAATAATGAACACAGTAATTTACTTGAAGACTACATTACCTTCGTCAAACTTCAACTGCGATTTTATCAGTTTTACTCCAATGGCATTTCCAGGGTTATTTCATTGATGTATGCTTTATTTTGGTAATCGTTATCATTCATAACACTTTACAAACATACCTTTGGTAATTCGTATCTTATTAATATAGTATATTCGTGTATTTCTAATATTACTTATTCTTACAAAATGCGAACTGTACCGGCATAAAATGTATGAATTTTAAATTACCGAGATTATGAATTTCCTTAACGAAAACAATCCAAAGAATAATACTTGTTCTAACATTTGCATACCCACTGCCATTTCCATGGATCATTCTGGGTAGGGCTCCTCGTGTCTTACCTGATTTTCTGTGTTGACGCCTGTTCCATGACTTAAGTAATGTTCGAGTATTTCATGCAGGTTGGGCGAAGGCATGAAATCGATATCATTCGTGAAGACATATTTTGTGATGGCGTTGTCCAGAGCTACGTTTCGCAGGTAGTTCACAGGATAGTACGACTATACGAAACAAAACTCCTGGTCTCGCATAATGTTCACCTTTGGTAGTCGTCATAAAATAATCGTGCGCATCAATGCAGTAACAAACTAATGCCGTACGACACAAATATTGTTTTTATCTTCGAAAGTGATCGCTAGGTATATGTTGAACATATTGGATTTTGCGTATGAAGCGCGCATGTGCCCTTATTCAGCATATCTTGCATAGACACATAGCGACCATTTTACCATTTTCAAAACTAACATATAAAGTTGTTGTATGACGCATTGATGCGCACAATTGTGTCCAAACAATATTATAATTGTGCAGTTGTATTGTGGTATATTAAGTAATAAAAACAAAATGTTGCTTCGATCAAACAGGCATTCTGTCATACAATGCATTACATTGGTGAGATAATTAAATTCCAAAATGCAACGTTCCACCCACAAATAAGAAAACTGGCATCAAGTGAAGAATTTGCGTGTGTATGAGAAAACACAGATATCAAATAACAAGACACCTACCCCGCTTTCATGAACCAAGTGGACACCAATGTTGCTCCTGCCTCTCATAGCCTGTCGCAGGACCTTCTTTACGTCAACTTTGGTTCCACGTCTTACGTAGATGGCCACCGAGATAGCATCTGCAATGTTCAGTGCCAACATAACGTCACGACGACATCGATGATCGTGCTTTTGAAACGAGAGGACATTTTAAGCCGCACTTGTCTGACAATGCGTTATGTAACACATTCGTTATTCAACACATTCATTTCTCAACACGGCCCGACGTCGCAACGTGTCAACAACAACAATGCAGAACATACTTACTTCCCGGTACTCTTCAAGGGCACAATTCTACATCGTTGGTGATTTTAACAGTATGATCGGATACAGGAAATTCGACGAAGATTTTATGGGACAACATTCGCGCGGCAGACGGAACGTCAACGGTATAGCCATCACCGGCTTCCTCGAGGGGCACGGCCTGTATGTCTGCAACACTGCATTTTAGCACTCCGCTCGTCACAAAACAACGTGGCAAGGACAGCGCCGAGATGCGGCGACAGGTCAGATTGTACCCATATACAATGTGACCGATTTTGTCATCTGCCGACAGACGTACAAAAGGTTATTGACAGACTCTCGATCATACGGTCCACACTGTGCTGAAATTGCGGCAATGTCACCAGAACAACGAAAGCTGAAACTATGGCTACAGAACACGTCAGACGTCATCCGTCGAGGAGAGCTGAAGCGCCAGCGCAATACGACTTTGCGCGCTCTGCGCCGAAAAGCTCGGGATAACACTTCAACGGGACTAGACAAACTGGCGTCATAAGTTGAACGTCTCCACGACGGCGCAAACATGTTTTGTGCTGTTCGCTTGATGACGAGAAAACCAGTCGCCAAGTTGACGATCCACGACGCCGCCGGACGCGTTATCTGCAACGCAGCAGAACTGAACACGTGGGTCACCGAACACTTCAGCCGCCAGTTCAGCGACCCAGCCGTTGAAGAACTGTGAGTATTCATAGGAAGATGTCCCGACTTGCAGACCCTATTACCGCCGACGTGGTCAAGCGAGCGATCGGCAAGCTGAACAGCGGCCGAGCCAGCGGACGAACTCTTGACGTGTACGGCTGACCTGCTAGCACCCACGATCGCCAGCATCTTCAACGATGCACTGGAACACCACGAACTGCTCGACCTAGGCGACGGTGTGCAAATACTGATACAGAAGCCGGGCAAACCGATAGGCCCACTGACGAGTGTGCGCCCGACAGCACTCCGAAAGACACTGTCATTCGTCGTCCTGTCGAGGATCGAAAGTTGACGACTACCTGTCGCGAAAGCGCAGCGTCAGCGCGCGTCGGTCGAATTTCTCGGCATCTACTTGAATCGCGCCTTCGACACCATCCGTCGCGACAATCTCCTAGACATACTGCAGACATTCCTCGGCGAGTCGGAACTGCGAATGAACCGTTTCCTTCTCGCGGCCACTTCTCTCGAGCCGCGCCTGTCAATAGGCGATTGTCAGTAGTTCACAACTACGATTGGCACGCCGTAAGGCGACAGCCTCAGTCCGGTATTGTTCCCAGTTTACCAGGAAGCGGTACTTCGATCCTTCCTTGTGGACTGTTACCTTGTCGTGGTAAGGAGGCTTTTGTACCCCTATGACCCTCTGAGCTATACCGGTGGGAGGCAACTACTGGCAGGTCCAACCATACCGGGCAGGTCTGGGGCGAGTGGTCAGACAAAGTACAGTCCAGCCACGTCTGTTGATCTTAGAGCCCGGGAGAAAGCAGATGGAACACCTTTGGGAAGGTTACTACTAGCTCTGGAGAAACTTACTTGTACTCTGGGAATGAGAGAGAAGAAGATGCGCGCACACATGGAGTAGGGCTGCTCCTCTCAAAGGATGCAGCAAAAAGTCTCATCGAATGGGAACCAGTCTCGGAGAGAATCATCACAGCCAGGTTTACATCAAAAGGTCGGAACATCACCATTATACATTGCTATGCACCAACCAACTCTGCTGAATTTGAAGAGAAAGAGACCTTCTACCAACATCTACAAACATTCACCCAAAAACTACCGAAGAGGGATATCCAAGTTGTTATAGGGGATATGAATGCCAAGATTGGAAAGGATAATGACAATTGGAAAGGCACAATGGGGAAAGAAGGTCTGGGACAGATGAATGAGAACGGTCTCCTGTTTGCAGATTTATGTACTCTCAATGAACTGATAATCGGAGGAACTCTCTTTCCACACAAGCCTATACACAAAGCCACATGGATATCCCCAGATCTACAGACGGAAAACAAAATTGACCACATAACAATCACCAAGAAATGGAGGAGAGTGCTTCTAGACGTCAGAGTGAAAAGAGGAGCTGACATTAACTCCGACCACCACCTCCTTGTGGGTGAATTTAGGATGAAGTTAGCAGCAAAGAAGAAGACGGATAACAAGGTACAAAGAAGGTTTGAGATAAGAAAACTTCAAAATACTAAAATACGACAGGAACTGGGAATCACACTACGGAACAGGTTCCAAGCATTGGAAGAGGGAAAAAACATTGATGAAAAGTGGACAAGATGCAAGAATGCAATTACAGACACCTGTGAACAAGTCCTAGGCTGCTGGGAAGCTAGGAGGAAGGACTGGATTACAGACGACACCTGGGAAGCTATTGAGGCAAGGAGGAAGACTAAAATGAAACTCAACAAGGAAGCAGATGACACAATGAAAACAAACTGCAGCAGGAATACCAGGAAAGAAACAAAACAGTTAAAAAGAAGACAAAAAGGGACAAGAAAACATATGTCGAAAAACTAGCAAACGAGGCTGAGATCGCAGCTAGGCAAAACATCTCCAGAGAGTTATACAAGATCATCAGACTGCTAGCAGGGAAGAACAAGAGCACTAGTCGCCCCATCAGGGACAAACAGGGAAACCTTCTCACTAAGGAATCTTTACAGTTACAACGCTGGAAAGAATATTTCCAAGATATCTTGAATAGGCCTCCACCAGATTCAATCCCAGACATTGAGGAAACAAATGAAGACATTAACATTAATTGTGGTAGGATATCCAAAGAAGAGATCAAGAGAGCCATCAAAAAGCTGAAGCTAGGCAAAGCACCTGGAATTGACAATATACCATCTGATGTCTTAAAAGCTGATATTGGGGCCACCACAGACGTTTTATACAGCGTGCTAAATGAGATCTGGGATAAAGAGGAAATACCAACTGAATGGAAGACAGGTATGCTAGTTACAATCCCCAAGAAAGGCAACCTCAGTGAATGTAAGAACTGGAGAGGGATCATGCTTCTATCAGTGTCCAGTAAAATTATCTGCCGTATCATCCTGGATAGGATACAAGAAACAGTTGACAAGAAGTTAAGAAAGGAACAAGCTGGCTTTAGAAAGGATAAATCCTGCACATATCACATTGCTACACTCAGGATTATCGTTGAACAATGCATTGAATGGCAGAGCTCCCTTTACTTAAACTTTGTGGACTTCCAATAAGCATTTGATAGTATAGATAGGACAGTTCTATGGAAGCTCCTGGGGCACTATGGTTTACCCACAACATTTTTAACCCTAATAAAGAACATGTACGAAGGTTTCACTGGTCATGTCATCTTTAATGGACAAGTTTCAGAAGGCTTCCAGATTGGAACTGGAGTACGACAGGGCGGCTTGCTATCTCCACTGCTCTTTCTGATAGCCATAGACTGGACAATGAAAATATCCACAGAACACCATCGTACTGGGATCCAGTGGAACTTGTTCTCACAACTAGAAGACTTGGATTTTGCAGATGATCTAGCACTACTCTCAGAAACCCATAAACACATGCAACAAAAAACAGAAAGGCTTCAAGAAAAAAGCAGCCAACTGGGTCTTAAGATCAATGTGGGAAAGACAAAGGTGATGAACGTCAACAGCAGATCCTCTGAACCCATCTCACTAGAAAGTGGTACTGTTGAGGAAGTACAAGACTTCATCTACCTCGGGAGCAACATCAGTACAAATGGTGGAGCTGACAAAGATGTGGAGCTACGCATCAATAAAGCTCACCATGCCTTCAGAACCCTACGCCCTGTATGGCTCTCTTCCCAACTATCCATAAACACTAAGATCCGCATTTTCAACACCAACGTTAAACCAGTTCTTCTCTATGGCTGTGAAACGTGGAAAACTACTCAGTCTCTCAACAACAAACTCCAAGTCTTCATCAACAGTCGCCTCCGATACATCCTTAAGGTATGGTGGCCTAACAAAATATCAAATAAAGAGCTCTGGAAGAAAACCAAACAGGAAGAAATAAGAACTACAATCAAGAGGAGAAAATGGAGCTGGATTGACCACACACTCAGAAAAGATCCAACAAATACAACCAAACAAGCACTGGACTATAACCCACAAGGAAAGAGAAGACAAGGAAGGTAAAAAATCAACTGGAGACGCTCCACACTACAAGATCTTGATAAAGTGGGGGTCGCCTGGCAAGAGGCCAAAGCTCTAGCCCAGAAGAGAGTGAGGTGGACGTCGAATATGCGGATGACACTGATTTTATTAGCTCATCACTTCCGTTCCTGGTACTGACGAGTGTGCGCCCGATAGTCTTACTATCAGCACTCCGAAAGGCACTGTCACTCATCGTCCTGCGAGGATCGCGCCGAAAGTTGACGACTACCTGTCGCCGTCGCAATCAGGATTCCGACGCGGAAACAACATGGAAACATGGGGCCTGAAGAAATCAGAACTCAAACGTCTGGACTCGTACTACCGTCGTCACCTACGCCAGGTCGTCGGGATTCATCGGCCACACCGTATATCGAACGAGGCACTGTACCACCGTTGCCGATGCCACTCCATCCGTGAAGCCATCCTGACAGCCCGATGGAGTCTGTTCGGGCACGTGCTCCGTATGCCACCCGATGCTTCCTCTCAGTGTACGATCAATTATTTCGTGGACTCAGGCGTCACGTTATTGAGGGGTTGTCCGCGAATGACACTGCCGACGGTGTTGAGGGTGGATCTGCGACACATCGGTCTTAAACTACGTTGCCCGCCGACGTCGATTCACTAGGCGCACTCGACCGTGGACAGTGGCGAGAGTTGGGGCGTGAACTTACGACTTGAGTGTCGCATGAGAATCGGCGAAAATGCCTTTATTATTTGTTACTTTATTATTTATTATTTTAGTAACACTTTAATTGACTTCATTAGTAATTGTATTAAACACTCTTTTATGATATGGACATTTTAATCATTTATTTATTTATATATTTATTAATTAACTTTTAAAACTGTCATGGCATATTCTATGGAATGGCATAAGCGAAACACACGTAAGTAATATCACGTCTGCCACGCGAAAATGCATTTAATATTAATGAAATAATACAAATGAATCATAATATTTAATCAAAATAAACTTGAAACAGTGTAGATTAGATATCAGAACGAACTGATTAACACAGATAAAATAAATAAATATAACTGAGAATAATCTAGTACGTACTTTTCCACAACCGAGCGAGGCTGACCAGCCTTTGGAGGCGTTCACTGTCCAGCTGGGTGACAAGTGTCACAGTGCTGCGTTTTGTCACAGACATGTTCTGTTTCAATATGTTCACTGTCACCTTCCGCGTCATCTGCACAGCGTCGAAGTAGCTGTTGCACTCGCCCGGCTGGCTAGCTGGAAGACATGGACACTGTCAATAAACACGACAGCTACGAAGGGGAAGTTATCTACATTGTATCTATGTTTGTGGTATTTATATTTATAAATGTCTTGCAAAGGTTCTGCTAAGTTTGAATTAACAACCTGCAGCAGAATGTACAATTCGACTGAAAACAAGGTGAGTGGTCCAAGGTTTAAATTGTGAAAGATGTGCTTCCCTATTGCAGGGTCAATACAATATATATATATATATATATATATATATATATATATATATATATATATATATATATATATATATATATATATATATATATATATATATATATAATACATCAATATTCAACAATAATTAAAGTTTGCCTTCACGCGTAAGCACACGAGACTAAACCAGTCCATTGACTAAGTCACAAGAGATATTATGACAGTGATACAAACACTTGCTGGCAATTAAGCCCCGTGTTGACTTTATCCTTTGAACATACGCATAATTGTTCTACTTTTCGTAGACCCTGAACTGACATCAAAGAACTGTTGTGATAGGATGACCTGTCAATAAATCACTGCCCTTGACCGGCCATACAAAGTATTTACCTGACAACTTCTTCTTAGCTTCGTGTGCCATTTTACGGACGGGTGGAAGGGCGGTGATTGCAGCGTCGGCATTCGGGTGGAGATCTGAAGAAAACATGACAGACGGTTGCTTGTTGTGCATACCTGCACGTCTGTCACGCATAAACGCGCATGGGTGGGTGCGTGATGCCTCCATATAGTTCACGACGGCTTTTGTGGCGGTACTCTACATTAACTGATGGTAACTAATAGGATCATGCATAACTCATAACATCTATTACTGACAAAACACATTTTCCATTATGGACATCTCAAGCTCTTCTCTTTCATTGGGAAAGCATCATTCATCGAGAAGAAATAACGAACATTAACCGCAAAGTAACAATGTAAGCGGATAGAATGCAGTTACCTTTCTTAATCTCGTGTGGCATTTTATCAACAACAGGCATATCGGCTACTGCATTGTCAGCTCTCATCTGTAGATCTGAAGATAAACATGTTAGATGGGTGTTATTGTACATAATATATACGTACATGGCGGTGTGTGCGTGCGTGCGTGCGTGCGTGCGTGCGTGCGTTCGTTCGTGCGTGCGTGCGTTCGTGCGTGCGTGCGTGCGTGCGTGCGTGCGTGCGTGCGTGCGTGCGTGCGTGCGTGCGTGCGTGCGTGCGTGCGTGCGTGCGTGCGTGCGTGCGTGCGTGCGTGCGTGCGTGCGTGCGTGCGTGCGTGCGTGCGTGCGTGCGTGCGTGCGTTCGTGGGTTTACAACAATTTTAAACTTTACGCCAGGTTATAGTCATATCATCTAATTATTGTGAACTTATTTCGGGGATTTCATTTGATGAAACAAACATGACATCTAAAAAACTCCGAGTGTTATATATAATGCATGTTTCTAGTAGTCGAATTCAAGTGGTTCACACCGCAGGCCAAGCGAATAGGGAAAACGGAACTTATTGGTACGAAACACCGAACATTGACCGCGAAACAAATAAGTTATATACCTGTGTTATTTGTTGTGAAGTGAGAAATCAAGTGATAGCCAGTCACAACGAGCATTACCGTGAGACACACACAATCACCCGCCCGGGTAGTATGCAGCACCATCGTCGACGCGACATGTTACCTGTAAAAGTCACATTCGTCCAAAATATACCCAACATTTAGGCATCCAGTCTGCACAAGCATTACACACACGTAACTGGAACTTATTTGTGATGGGATTGTTTAAAAAACAGACACCATTTATGGATGGGGTGGCACATCGATCAGTGTCTCGCTCGCTCTCTCTCTCTCTCTCTCTCTCTCTCTCTCTCTCTCTCTCTCTCTCTCTCTCTCTCTCTCTCTCTCTCTCTCTCTCTCTCTCTCTCTCTCTCTCTCTCTCTCTCTCTCTCTCTCTCTCTCTCTCTCTCTCTCTCTCTCTCTCTCTCTCTCTCTCACTGTCTCACTCTCTCTCTCTCTCACTCTCTCTCTCTCTCTCACTCTCTCATTCTCTCTCTCTCACTCTCTCACTCTCTCTCACTCTCT
>OY759274.1:17374147-17379147 GCA_963662155.1 Lamellibrachia columna
AGCAGCATAACTAGCACACCTTTCCTTCTGTCCATGGAATACTATAGATCAACCTGAATGTTACCCTCACCACCGTCCAACCCCCGCCTCAGCGCCGTCTCAGTGTTAAGGGGTCGTCTAAAGTGTCAAGAAATTGTCGTTTTTGCTGTCTAGACCACTGCCGCTTTGACACCAATAAACAGTAGTTTTTCATTGAGTCAGGGTGAAAGGTATTTTTAGAATGGAAGTTGTTGCGTGTTTAACGTCAGCCGACACCGAGCCAGACATGAAAGGCGTATTAATGCGGGTGCATGTGTTCAGCATGGGTGCATGACTATCAATGTTTACCGTTCCATAAAAAAGAGGGCGCGTCGTATTTTGTCATGCAGAAGATCGCATTGACTGTACAAGAAAACTCTCAGCGAACGTAAAGCGGACATTTTGTTGACAACTTAACCTCTCTTGGATCCGTCACACCCACCTTCTTGACAGCCTACTAAACATCCGCCTCGGTAACTAACGGGCGTCTTTCTGAGCGTGTCTTATCAAACATGTATCTCGCTGCTCGGTAGGTACAAATTGAGCGTGCGTACTTGATGTACGACTATACAGCAGTGAGGTGTGACCGATATACACCGTGCATGTGATGAGACTAAACACTTTCCACGTGCATTGCCTCAGAACAGTACTAGATGTTCGCTGGCTAGGCAAAGTTATAAGTGAGGGTCTCATTATATAGCAGTCCGCTCATCAGTGTTCCTCATCACAAGTATTCTACGTCAACGTCAGCGTCTATGGCAAGCTGCGGGAAGGGGTAAGATCATTGGGCAGACCACATTGTTGCTTCGTAGATGTTCACAAAGGTGACCTGAAATCGTCTGACATCTCACCCGAAATATGGTTCATACAGACCGACACACACCTTACAACAGCTAGACCGCGGCTAGACCACGGATACATTACGACTAGACCACGGATAAACCACGGCTAGAATGCGGCTACACCACGGATGTACTATGTCTAGACCACGGCTAAACCACAGCTAGACCACTTATATACCATGGCTAGACCACGGCTACACCACGGCTAGACCACGGATACACTACGGCTAGACCACGGATATATATATAGGGTTCTGTATTAATGAGGACACTGTGTGTCAGTCTCAATGTTAGTACTAATGTCCTCGCCATTCAGATCAGAGGACGGTGATACTAAACCCGGGCGGGCTCGGGTGTGGTCGCTCTTACCCCGGTGTCAAGTAAACTTGCATGAATGCTTTCAATGACAGTCAACTGCGCAGTGTTCACGCGGAAGTTTATGGGTTACAAGACAAATCATTACAATCAGTATTCCTTCGGTGGTTCGTCAAGGAGCAACACGATTGGTTGCAACATATTTATGCATCTTTGCTGTTAGTATATATTCGCTGTTTATAAATTGTCGAAAAACAATTGATCGTAAAAAAGGTATAGTGACACTACACAAACGGCAAAGCCATATTCGACGATGAGAACATTTATGTAATCTGTCATGGAGGGTTGAAATTATAGACATTTATTGTGGCCGAAGCTTGTTTGATGTATGAGTAAGGAAACGATGGATCCGTATATAAAGGTTGGTAATGGGCATATTGTATTGCCAATTGGTATGCACTTCAAGCATACCAGGAATATAAAATGAACATATAAAGCAGTGTATACACGAGCCTTAGCTCAAACAATGCAATGTAAAGCTACTGTTGTACACAATGACAAACAGTAAATAAATAAATAAATATATATATATATATATATATATATATATATATATATATATATATATATATATATATATATATATATATATATATACATATATATATATATATATATATATATAAAATGCATGAAACTGCTACTATACGTGACATGAAAGGTGAGGGGCAATCTGCCGCAATATACAATACATGACACTGCTAATATAAATGACATTACAGGTGAGATGCAATATGCCAGCCTTGCTGAAACAATGGTATTGGTATTGGTATTGTTATACACAATGACAAACAGTAGACAATAGTATGTAAACAAAAATCTATATCGCTTATGAGGTATGGAAGAGGAGCGGTGGTGGTCACAGCAAGATACAAGCGAATTCAAAACAATACAACTTACTTCGGTAATTCTCAAACCCGGTCTGAACTGCATGGGCTAGCTATCCCATGATGCCCTGCAGTGCGTGGCATAGGGGTGTTAGGATGTAACCGGGTTTGGATCATAGCACCATCCATAACAAGACATAATAGCACCATCCATAACAAGACATAATAGCACCATCCATAACAAGACATAATAGCACCATCCATGACAAGACATAATAGCACCATCCATAACAAGACATAATAGCGCCATCCATAACAAGACACAATAGCACCATCCATAACAAGACATAATAGCACCATCCATAACAATACATAATAGCACCATCCATAACAAGACATAATAGCACCATCCATAACAAGACATAAAATTACTTCTGGCTATGCCATAAGTTGTCATTTAAGTGAATTAACTCATGTACATTAATGTGGTTAGTAAAGCATCCCGGTACGTTTCGAAGAAAAACTATGATTGGGGAAAGGGATAATTGCAACAGGGATAAATTGTAACAAATGTAATTTATATGAAGAATTGACGATAGATGGAGCCCACAACAACGCACTACTTTATTGGATCGATAGAAAAGTGGCTGTTTGTGGACCATCGATTATTTCGGAGAATATGTGTGATAAATCCAAGTAACCTTTGCAGAATGAAAAAGCCTGAACCCTGACCCTTGTGCACTGGCAACGGTGTGACGATGCGAATATTATACATTTATTTAACATCGTTGTTTACACTACAGTCGTAGTAATGTGCCTTGGTTGTTCTATACCTATTGTTGAGCCTTGCTAGGCGGTCGTCGCAGCAATGTACACTACCTTAGGTAATTGGCCAGGCTGTAATGATTACTGAAGCGTATCACCAATCCCTGACCGGTAGACTACATATACGCAGGCCATTGATCTAAGAGAGGTCGGTCGATTGTAGTTCGGGTTGAGATGACTGCAATAGTTAAGAAAAGACTGGTGGTAAGTTGCGAGATACCGTAATTTGTAAAACACGGTTGTAATCCGATTGTCAGTAGAAAGCTGCGTGAAGTTATTAAGTTGAAGAGTCGTCAACTGTAATTATTATGGTTATTAGATATGACCGAGAATTAAGCCATTGTTGGCATACATCCTGTCGTCTTTTGTATAATTTAAATTGTGAACTAATATGATTATCATTGCGTTGTTATTCATGTTATATATATATATATATATATATATATATATATATATATATATATATATATATATATATATATATATATATATATATATATATATATATATATATATATATATATATATATATATATATATATTAATAGTATATCTGTCAGCGTAACAATTGGGTTAAATTGTATCATACAACAACAGTTCGGGCCGAATTGTCGGGAGACGTACACAACGGGACAACGAACTGAGACGTTCAGCGAATGCGTGGACGACATAAACGGCATGGAAATATAGACTGACAAGGAGTGCTTCAGTACAGGTGATATGTGAATCGTTTTCAAGCTATATGTGAGTTGTTTTGATAGTTAATTAATCTTTATTTATGTTATACTCGCAGTGTAGCGATGTTTTGTATAAATGTATTACATGTTTATGTAATTACATATTGTACATAATACATATTCAATAATATATGTCATTTAAACACGTTAAATGGCTATTATAGTTTCAATAGTATTACAAGTACACGACCATTGTGCGACAGTGTCACGACCGGATCATAAAAAATCATTGTTAACTCCTGATCCCTGATTTATGATTTATGATACGAATCATTTTAGTCCTTTTGGGTTGATGGTAACCCCGTTAATTAACGTTCGAGATGTTAATGTCAACCTAATATTAAGAACCGAAATGTTCAGAGCTAATCCTGCCTGATATAATCTCTTTAATACCCCCCCCCCAAGTCGACCAGTATGGTGCAGGAACTCATTCAGTCGTTGTATTCCTGTGTCACTAAACCGTGAAACATACAAAAGTAGACTAGACAAAGATTGTCACACACTCTAGGTAGCACTGTTCTATCAAGATAGTTGTTCTGATTATAATAATTGTCCTGATTGCAGGATGGTAACTCGTAAATTGGAAAGGTTTGTGACTAGCCGCGTTGCAATGATTGATCCCTTGTGTATAATTTTGTATCATCATTGTGTTGATTTAGACGTATTGTAATTGAGTTGCCAGTTTCGCCCACGTATCTTGCAGATCAGGCGCTAAAAGCAATTGTGTAAAGACTGCTGTAAGACCGCAATTGTTGATCTTATTCTGACGCATTGATTGGCACCGTTATCTATGAGATTTGTGTCTCGGTAGTAAATAGTAACTAGGGCCTGCCCCTTAATTAAGTTCTTAAGTAGGTTCGTAAACCTTACTGTCACGATAATACAGTTTTCATATATATATATTGATGGAATTACTTTACTTATTACATCTGAGGAACATTATTATTATCATCAAACAAATCTGAACGTTATTGTTGACTTATAAAAGAAATGTTTTTGTAACTTTGTTGGAAAAAGATTTGCTTATACAATATTCATAGAACAGAGATTTGTTCATGGGGTATTTTATCACGTTTTAAAAGTTGTAGATGCTTGTTAAAATTAATGTTTCTTTTTGAAAGGAATGTAAAGTTGTGGCTGAAGATTTGCAAGGTGTGGAATTTCTTCCTATATTCAACCACAAAAGTGTGGTTGGTACAGGGTATATGTGCTCTGTGGCGTTCTCCCTCCCATTTACACATGGCTGAACCTAATATATGTCAGGCTAGTGACTGGAATAGTGACTGCAAGCCTTTTGGAAATGTCTGGTAACAGTAATACCAACTGTTACATGAGCATGTTAATTGAGAGTTAATTGAGAATTTGTCGATTAAATT